>CM074947.1:7625952-7644553 GCA_037577455.1 Pangasius macronema
TAGGAATGGGATGGCACTTAAGTTCATATGTGAGTCAAGGCAGGTGAGCGAATACTTTTGGTAATATAGTGTATATCTGTGTACATATATATAAGCCTGACAATTGTATTTGACAGGTTTCTCAACTGTTTATGCCCAATCCTCAAATTACATTCATTGTTTTATAAACAGTGTGAGATGCTCTGAATCAGTAACTCATTTATCTACAGTGCTATCAGCACTGGTTAATGATTTTACACAGAAATGCCTTATCTGCAGTTTGACCAAAATAGATACAGATTCACATATTGTACACTAAAATATTATAAATATTATAAACAATAAAAACATTAAATAGACCTTTTTTGAGTGGAAATACTTCATGGCTTAATATTTTAAAATCATAGATAATGCCTTATAATTCCAAAGTCTCACAGTGATGTGACCTTGATGAGAAAAATATATTGCTTTGGTATTACTCTTAAATGCATTGTCATAACTTGTCAAACATATACATTACATCATGCTATATGCTTTATATACTTACAATACATGTTGTAATATTTTGTAGTGTTACAACATGGAACTCAAATGGACTTAATCAGGATTTTTTATCATGTGATTTACACAATATGTCTAATATCTGAAGGTGCAAAATAATTTTTAATGAGACACAACGGTTAATTAAACAAAAAGCTGAATTTTCAGTAAGTATTTGTATTTGCTCCCCTGAGTCAAAACCATTAAAGCTTCAATTCTTTTGTGATATGTCTCTATCAGCTTTGTACATCAAGATCCTGATATTTTGTCTATTTTCCTTGGCAAAATTGCTCGAGCACTGTCAGACTGGTTGAAGTTGTTAGTAAACAGTGATTTTCAAGTCTTGCCACAGATTGAGGTCTGGGCTTTGACTGGGCCATTCTAACACATGCTGATTCTACCATATCTTGCTTTTGAACCAATCCAGTGTCACATTGGTAATATGCTTAGAGTTGTTGTCCTGTTGGAACCTCCACACCAGGTCATGTCTCTTGCAGACTGAGAAAGGTTTTCTCCTAGTTTTGCCTTGGATTTGGTTTCATCTTGCCCTCAACCCTGACCAGTTTCCCAGTCTGTGATGATGAAACGCACACTCCACTGTTACCACCACCATGCTTCAGTGTAGGGATGGTTCTCAGGGTGATGTACAGTGTTGGATTTCTGCCAAATATAGTGCTTTGTGCCAACACCTTAAATTCTGTTTTGGTCAACAGATTCTCCTATCTGAGCTGTAGATCACTCTAGCTCCTTTATATTTACTTCTTTCACTAATGCCCTTTTTATTAGGTTACTTTGGTGGATGGCCCCCTCTATAGATAGAGTTGCGGTTGTTCCATGCTCTTTCCATTTTTTAATAATGGATTTAAAAAACTGTTACCGATATTTTTCCAGAGCTATGTCTCAGACTTATTTCCAAATTGTCTATAATGTGTGTGCGATTGTGCCCTGCGATGGGTTGGAACCTCATCCAGGGTTTCCCCCAACTTGTGCACCAAGTTTCCTGGGATAAGCTACAGGCTCCCCTGTGACCCTGTGTAGGATAAGTGGTATGGATATTGTGCTTTTCCCTCACTTCAGTATAATGAGATATTTCATGTGGATTCACAACATAATGCCAAATACATTTCTGTCCCAGATTGTAACACTACAAAAGGTGGAAAATTTGGGGGTTGAGGGTGAATGCACTGTAGGATTGAGGTAAACTGGTGACCCTTGAGAGTTCCTTGACAAGTTAAGGTTGTCATATCTTATCAAGAGTAATACCAGTTGCAGCTCATGTGCTGTCATTTCGAATGCTTATATGACAAGACTGAAACAGAATCATCCCTGCTACAAGGTCTGAATATAAAAAAGGCTGATTATCACACAGGAACAACAGCCTGTGTTATTATATATGATGGTTTGATGAGGAAAAATCAGGGACACAGAGGACAATAAAATGACAAAAAAATGACAGGGTGGTAAAGATGCAGCCTAATATGATGCATGAAAGTTGTATTTGCAGCCGTCTGAAATACATCAGTACTCTTAGCACCTTTCATTTTTTCATTTCAGAGCCAGTCCTGAACAATTTTTGCAGTGTTGCAGGGTTCAGATACTCAGTGTTCCAGTTCTGATGCTCACATGCCCGTTGCAGGTGCTTTCGGTGGTGGACAGGGGTCAGCATGGGCACTCTGACCGGTCTGCCACTACACAGCCCTGTGAGCACTGTGTGTTCTGACACCTTTCAGTCATAGTCAGCATTAACATTTTCAGCAATTTGTGCTACAGTGGCTCTTTTGTGGGCTTGAACTAGATGGGCTAGCCTTCGCTCCCCACACACATCAATAAGCCTTGGGTGCCCATGACCCTGTCACTGATTCTCCAGTTGTCCTTCCTTGGATCACTTTTGGTAGGTACTAGCCACTGCATACCGGGAACACCCCACAAGACCTGCCGTTTTGGAGATGCTCTGACCCAGTCGTCTAGCCATCACAATTTGACCCTTGTCAAGATCCATACGCTTGCCCATTTTTCCTGCTTCCAACACATCAACTTTGAGAACTGACTGTTCACTTGTGGCCTAATATCAATCAATGTTATTCACTTCACCTGTCAGTGGCTTTAATGTTATGGCTGATTGGTGTATGTAACTCAAAAACATGTTAACACCTCAGAGGCATGATCAGCAATTCATTCAAGTCATTCATAATGGCAAAAATGTGTGTACTCATAGAATAAATACTGTATCCTTATGTCCATATGTACTTTGTGGAATTATATAACAGCCTCACGTTTGTGGCAGAACAGCAGTTTTCATGGCTCAGTAACAAGAAGGAATCTGCAGTTTAGTGAAAGCAAACAATGCCAGTAAGCTATGGGAAATCCAGAGTGCAATTATACACCATGAAATCATTTTATAGCCTGAGTTCAGGTAGTCGGAGAGGTGTTTTATGTCTCCTTTAGACTTTGACTTTCATGTAATCTATCTCTTTTCGTTTACTACATGAGGAATAGTGAGAAAGTGAAGAAGCTGTGCTATTCTCCAGGTAAGGCATCTTCAGTGTGCTTTACACAATGCTGTGATATCTAGTAATGAAATATATTACTCGTAGATGCTTACTTGATCGTTAGGACACATGGTTCTCTGTAATTAATACTCACCATTCACTTTATTAGGAACAACTGCTCGTTCATGCAATTATCCAATCAGCCAATCATGTGGCAGCAGCACAATACATGAAATCATGTAGATACCGGTCAGGAGCTTCAGTTGATGTTCACCTCAAACGTCAGAATGGGGAAAAAGTGATCTCTGTGACTGTAACTGTGGCATGGTTGTTGGTGTCAGATGGGCTGGATTGAGTATTTCAGAAACTGCTGATCTCCTGGGATTTTCATGCATTAGTTTTTCACTTCATTAGAGTTTACACAGAATGGTGCAGAAAACACCAAAAACACATCCAGTGAGTGGCAGTTCTGCCGGAAAAAAAGCCCCTTGTTGATGAGGAAGTCAGAGGAGAATCACTGGGAGAATCACCAGTCTTCAGCTGTACAGTTTAGGTGAACCTGTGCCCACTGTAGCCTCAGACTCTCCTTCTTGACTGACAGGAGTGGAACCCTGATGTGGTCTACTGCTGTAGTCCATCTGCCTGAAGGTTTGACATGTTATTGTTTCCTGAAATGCTTTTCTGTTTGAATAAAGAATGGTTATTTGAATTACCATAGCTTTCCAGTCAGCTTGAACCTCTGACCTCGTCTCTCATCAACAAGGCATTTTCTTGTGATTAATTTATTCATTTTCCAGCATGTTTTAAAAAAACTAAATTCGTGATTATATAAAGTAAAATCATTGTTAATCACATAAGTAACTAATTTTTACTTATGAAAAAATCAGGAGAGAAGATATTCCAAGTTTTGGCATTTTATTTCTTTAAAGAAATCATTAAAAGTGGTTTCCTGCCTTTGAATGTTGAAGCTCCCAAATAAGAGGAAGAAGGGGACTTAAACAGGATTATTTCTTTAAAATGCACACTGAACCATGACCAAAAATCCAAAAATACAGCTTTGACCAAGTCTGTGCACCCTCACTGACACAAAAATATACTTTAACCACCATTAGAGCTGCTGATATTTATAGCAAGGCAACTGTTTTCATTTCCACTGACAGGATCGGGTACTTTATCAGGACAGACTCCCAACAGGAAAAACCACTAACCTCCTGAAAATTACTATAGAACAGAATTTAAACAATCCAGATCAGATTTCACAGTTTTTCTCAATCGCTTTGGCTCATTTCTTGAAACAGTCTTAACATTCTGTAAACTGTCACTGTTTTATGGGGCATCACAACTCTATTGCATATCTGCAAAATGCATTAACTCACCCAAAACATTTAATTCATGCTTCAAAATTATTCATTCAATTCAATTATTCATTACTGTGTCAGTAATTTGGCCAGTGGCACCAAAATGATTTTTTTTTTGTCATCGTGTGAGCCATGCTGGTCAAAATGTGTAGATGTTTTTTTCTTCACCATGGCAGTCAATTCTGGAAATGTTTGTTATATACATATTTCATTTTTGTTCTACTTTTTAGTTGACAGTGACTGCTTACTATACAAGAATATCATTTTTGTCTAGCTGAATGCTATTGTGTATCATACTAAGCTTTCAACAGTAGGTAAAAGTTTACTGGGAAAAGTCAATACTGTAGTACAAAGAAAAACAATATGCACATTTGCATGTATACACTACATTTATTTTTGTAGCAATGTGTTACATGTTCACACGTTTTTACATGTCTTCTTATTTCTCTTCCGCTTGCATGTAGCTGCTGTTCAGGGTTGTGATGTTCCTCAATGGTCAGAAATGGCAGTTCTTGTGCTCTGGGCAAGCTGCATACATACGCTTCCAAATTTGATTGGTTAATTGGTAAGATTGTGATTCCTATTTCATTACTATGGCAGGTCATTCATAGATACGTAGATATTTCTGGCATATACATGTATGTTTGACAGATTTTGATAATCGAATGGATCATTTTGCATGTGATGGCTCACACAATGAAAGAAGGTTTAGAAGTTGTGAACAGTAGGACAATTTCACTGAGAATCAACTCATCAGTTTTGATCAGCAAGCCATGTGCATTTAGTTATTGCGCAAATTGTAGACAATTGTACGTACTCCTTTGCACACGTGCCAAAACACATGGAATTTGAAATTGAAAATGAATAAGAAATTCAAATCTGGTGTGAAACTAATTGTTCAGAGCTCCGAACTTATTTTTTTGAGAGGAAAAAAAAAACATAAACCCTGCCTGATTATTAGAAATTTGATATCTGTAATAGTCTGGCATTTTGAAATCACTTAGAGCGAAATATAAATAATTAATGAATTAATGAACAAAAATAATATGTTAATTAGTTATTAAACTCACAACGAAGCACAGGGTTTCGACAATAACATGTGGCCTGATAAACGGTCATTAAATCTCCTTCCCTACTTCTGCAATTTTCATTTGAAATCAAAGTCAAAGGAAGTCTTCAAGCTGCTTTGCCTGTTCCAATCTGTTTAAAAAAAAATCTTTAGAGCGTTACTTTGGGTGATAGCAGCGAGCTTCCAGCTGTGTCTGAACAATTTTAAATACAATCTAAATCTACATCAGGACAAACCAGCACACTGAAGACAATGAATTGTGTCTTCTTGTTTCACAACAATGCATAGTTACCTTCTTTTATCTGAACAAACAGGTAATTTCTGGGTTTAATAAGATGAAAAGTACCTTCAGATGTATTTCACAAGTGATCATATATGAAATGTGTGTGATTTTTCCGTAAAGGATTCTTCAGCACGGTACAGATGTTCAGAGGGGCCACGCGTTATTTATTTTTTGCTGTTCTGATATTGTGAAATTGTGTATTTTGTCAAAGGTTTAGTACTTTATGTACCTTCGGTCATTTTTAAAGGTACTCTATACCTGCATATCCAGGTGAAAGATGCATTTTAAAGGTATGAAAGATGCCCATGAGGATACCACCGCAGTGACAAGCAAAGCTACAGTTTAATACACTTTTTTCCTGAGCATCGTTCATTTTTTTCTGCTTGATGATATTATTTTCATGAGCAGACATACACAAAAAGAGAAGGACACACAACATTGGATTCTGTGATCCCCATCCATCCCTGCACATCCCTATGACAATAATAATAATAATAATAATAAGTCTATTTGTTTAGCTTGTTTTTTTTCTCTCTCTACACTGATGTTATAAAATCATGAATAATCCCTCACGTTGAAATGGCTCAGGAGGAGTTATAGATCAGAGCTTTTTGTCTTGTTCAGACTCACTATGCCTGTGTGTGTGTGTTTCCATACTTGCACAAGAAGCAGAGACACGTGAATCTACCGCTTGAGTTCTATCTCTCCAATGACGAGTGATGACGCACCTCATTTAAAATCATCTGCCTCTCTGCAGGACAAGTGCAATGTGGAGTGTGTGTGTGTGTGTGTGTGTGTGTGTGTGTGTGTGTGTGTGTGTGTGTGTGTGTGTGTTTGGAAGGCTTACAAAGTGAGCATTATCACTTCATAAGGCTTCCAAAGATTTTTTTTTTTGCAATTAAGCCATCCAAGAATGTGCTTCAAAATTCTCACTTCTCTCACTCCTCCTCTCCTCCTTCCTTCCTTGAATTCTATCCATTTTTCAGCACTCACTGGCCCTTTTTACTTTTACATGCACTCTTTTTTTTTGCTACTTTCTTCCCTCAGCACAGTAATAGTATATAGTTTGGGTATTTTGGTGAGTATCGGTTTTTAGAGAAGATGAAACAGACCCAGTGAGCTGAACCCGATGTGTACAGTGGAATGAAACAGTGGAAAAAATGTTGGACCTTTTTAAAAAAAAAAACACCCACTCAGATCTGGCTTCACTCTCTCACTCTCTTTTTCTTCCAGTTTCCTCCTGGTATTAGACAGACAAATGCAGGAAAGACACACAGATAATGAGAAAGTGTTCAAAAGCAGGAGCTCAAATTCCTTGATACATAGCCTGCGGGAGGGAAAAAACACAACCTAAGATTTACTTTTAATGAACTCATATAATTAAACCCAGAAGACAAAGGCAGACATAGACAGAGAGACAGACAGACAGACAGACAGATACACAGACAGAGAAATAAAAACAAAGCTCCACTTTCCTCCACTTTCCTCTTTAACACAGAGTTTGAAGGCTGCATTCTCAGATATGATGCAGAGCAAAGGGCAACTAATGATTAGATAGATAGATAGATAGATAGATAGATAGATAGATAGATAGATAGATAGATAGATAGATAGAAATGTGTGAGTCAACAGAACCAAAGACAGCAGAGATGGTGATACTGACGTAAATCGTCAAAAGGAGGGAGGGTGTGAAAATGTGAGAATGTTAGTGGGCCAGAGAGATGGAGGAAAAGTGGAAGAGAGAGAGAGATTTGAGCTTCATGCCAGATAAAATATGATAAAGTATGAGATAATTTATGCTAATGCTTAACACAGGAATATCTAATCAACGCCAGTTTGCTGTGATAGTGTTAGTGTATATACCTGTGCATCTATTTGTAAAGACAAATGCAAAACACATACAGCTTCACGCACACGACTACACAAAAACACATACAGCTTCACGCACACGACTACACAAAAACACATACAGCTTCACGCACAGTTAGACAAAAACACATACAGCTTCACACACAATTACACAAAAACACATACAGCTTCATGCACAGTTACACAAAAACACATACAGCTTCACACACGATTACACAAAAACACATACAGCTTCACGCACACAATTACACAAAAACACATACAGCTTCATGCACACGATTACACAAAAACACATACAGCTTCATGCACACGATTACACAAAAACACACACAGCTTCATGCACAGTTACACAAAAACACATACAGCTTCACGCACACAATTACACAAAAACACATACAGCTTCACGCACACGATTACACAAAAACACATACAGCTTCACGCACAGTTACACAAAAACACATACAGCTTCACGCACACAACTACACAAAAACACATACAGCTTCATGCACATGATTACACAAAAGCGCAGTGAGAAGTATCTGCAAAATGGCTCCAAACGTGTGTATGTGAGATCAGTAACTGCAATGTGATGTGAACGTCTAAAGCAACGTTGTGTGGAAGCAACATCACAGTTCATGTATGTATGTTTCACATGGGGCGGACATCTAGCTCACAGCTCACTCTGACAAATCCCAACTTTCGCTCTCTGAAAAAGATCATCTTTTTCACCCTACAACCCCCCCCGCCGTCTATCTCACTTTCTCCTGTCTTCGTTCACTCCATTTACTTACTCAGTGAGTCACCAACAATCGTCACTAATATTCATCAATTGTCAGCAGGCTCCTCCTTCTACAGCCAATCCTTTGTGTCTTACTGTTGACTGGCGTGGCTATTGGCCAGTAGGCTCACAGATGGTGAGTGGGCTGGTGAGGGGGCACTGTTTGTTTGGCACTTGCTGAGAGGCTGAAATTTGGCCTTGTAATTTAGTTGCTCTATCTAGGATAGCTTACGCAGACAGAGAAAGCGAGAGAGAGAGAGAGAGAGAGAGAGAGAGACGGACAGACAGACTTGTTGACAGCATAATAATCTCTTTATTGTCTCTGAGTGTATATAAATTGTTGAACTCATATATATATATATATATATATATATATATATATATAAAATGCATATGTGTGTGTGTGTGTGTGAACATGTGACTTGTACTCAAGTGCCTATGGGTGCTGGATGGCATCCAGAGAATGAATAAAGACTCCCACACGAAATTAAGTTGAAAAGCACAGAAAGTCATTTATTTCTCTTTTTGCTGAAAAGATAGCACTTATTTGTTGACACACATTCATTGATTCACACACAGACACACATACTTTGGGTTAAAAGGTATAACTAAGCTTTGGTCATCTGTGAGAGCCCTGAAAAAACCAAGGTCACTCGAGAGCACCTTTTTGCAGTTTGACCTTACCCTTATAGCTGTTGTTTGCATCACATGCATAACATGTTACATACAGAAAATAAAGAATACATAGACTAACTTTGCCATGGCAACCTTCAAACGTCTTGTGAAAAGACAGTTCCAGACATTGGAGAATACTGCTCAAAAAAAAAACTTTAAAATAAAATACTAGCTATCTAAAATAAAATTCTGAGTCTCAGGATAACTTCTCTCTTCCATCATACTTCTTTCAATTTAATCTCGGTCAGCCGTCCTCAGCATGAAATGCTGCAGGACATTAAGTTTTTTCCATTCCTCTATCTCACTCTGCCACCCACATCCACCCATCCACCCCTGCCTTATACTCCCACTCTCTCTCTCTCTCTCTCTCTCTCTCTCTCTCTCTCACACACACACACACACACACACACACACTTTCACTCGTTTTCTTCATGTGTCCTTGCTCTCTTCACTTTAACTGTTCCATTCCTGCACATTAAATACAACCAATTCCCTCTATACCTGTTTCTTCCTGTCTTTCTCTCATTTCTGGATCCTTCACACCCCTTCAGCCAGGCAGCGAGAGAGTGAAGAATAAAGACCCTAAGGATTTGACAGCACAGCTGGAGAAGGTTAAAATGCAAATATTTTGAGGAGAATAGAAGATGACGGAGAAGAGAAATTGTATCCTCACTCCTACAAGAGTTTGAAGACATAGAAGGAAAGTAGGACAAGAAAGAAGTTAGGTGGAAAAAAAAAACAAACAAATGATGAATGTGCCTTCTTCACCTTCCTATCTAACACCCCATCCCCTGACGTCATTGACAATATTCTCTAACACAACGGTTTCTGATGTTGGCCAATGTGCCAAATGTCAAGACACCAGTCAGTTCATTAGTCAATTCTCTTCCTGCTACTATCAGTCAGATCACACTGTTTGAGTATTTGTGTCCATTCTCACTGATTTCAAGATGTATATGGTTTTTTAAGCCATGGATTTCCTTTTGAATTATTTTTTTTACCCATTGATTGAAAGTCTTTGGGTTAACTCAGTGGTCCCCTCTTGGGGGATTTAGGTTAGTTGGTGGTTGTCTTGGTATGAAGTTCTTACATAATGTTGATTTTGTTTTTAGGTATAAAGTCATATGAGCTTTGCACTAAGAGGTTAAAAGGAGAGTCTCACAGTGAGCAAATTCATAGACAAATTTGTTTATATTTGAAAAAAAGGAAAAAAGTGAAAAAAAAAAAATCCATGACAAAGTTTCACATAAAAGACACGAAGCAAATTCATTCACATCAGTTCTTGCTGACAGGTTGATCTTACCAATCGCTGACAACAGAAATGATATCAGTCATATTCTGAACCAATCAGAGATCAGTAAACATGAACCGACAGATCAGTAGACATGAGACTGTTTCTTTGCTTAATGTACAGCTTTCCTGCTGATGATGATGTCATGATATATTTACAGGAAGTTACTGATGACATAATTGCTGTTAAGAGACAAATGAGAAAACAAAAGACAGGTTTTCCTGCATATCTCTGTCTTAGTAATGTTGTCTTATTCTCTNCTCTCTCTCTCTCTCTCTCTGTATCTTGCTCTCCCCATATGTTACTTGCTGTCTTTCGGACATCTCTTTTATTCATCATTCTCTAATTATTCTTACATAGCCCTTTTCCTCACCACTTTTAACACCTTTCCTTTCTGTTTTCACACTCCACCACTCTGCTTTCCCTGAATCTTTTGATATCCTTTGACATATGTTATATAATGACTGACATTGGACAGTCCGTCTATTGATTAAATTGTAATGTAATCTGAAGAACTGTTAAAACCTTTAACTGATAAAACCAGTATAGTGTTAGAAATCATGTCTACCTAACATTACTGTAAGCAGTGCCAATAGTAGCACTGAAACTGTAGCACTTTGAGTAACAGTATTAGCTGCAATTATAAAGACAGTTATAGTCATAGGACCATCACAAGCAGCATTTACAATAGCCAAAATAGCACTAATAGCAGCCAAAAAAGGCAGAAGTATACAAATGTTGTACATAAACCTAGGATGGAACCATATATCCCCAGTCCATACAGACTGTGATATATATGAAAAGTCCACAAGGAAGGAGGACAGTGTACCCATTGACTAACCAAGCCCTCTGGTAGTAACTATCATTCCCTTCCATTGTGATAATGGCCTGCACTGCAGTACCTGCCCTGAATCCCCTGCTTCCCCTACTGTATCCTAAATCAGTGTAGTGCCCTCTAGTTGCCTGAATAGCCTAGAGGCTCAAACTGAACAGAACAGAGATACAGGTAAGGTAGAAGTTAAACAGGAATCAGGTATGTGAGAATTAGGTAGAGTAAATGGGGTCTTCACTCCTCCAGAGAGGGGAAGAAGAAATGGGGGATCAAGATCCCTTACTAAGATACAAAGATTCAGCCAAAGAGGAGATGGATAGATACAGTCAGGATGGACACAACAACTAGCAAGAGAGTAGAAGGTAAGGAGGAAGATGAAGAGGAGAAAGGTGGAAGGGTGTCGAAGTCAGGGCATTCCACTTCGAAGCAGCGCAATGAGGTGATACCTGCATCCTCATTGCCATAGTTGGCCCAATACTCTTCTTTTTCCAGCTTAGGAAGCAGCGCCTCTTCCTCACCCAGCTCATACTTTGTGGATGTAGATGTGATTGAGGGTTTGCCAGCAGAGAAGGGATGGGCTTTCATGGTTTCTGAGCTCTTCTCGAAGATACCCTTGGTGGAGCTGACAGGCTTGTGCTTGGAGAACCACCAGCGGGTCTTGGTGCTGAAGGTAGTGGTGGTGGTTCCAGCCAGGGAGCCAGGGTCTGGCAGGGGGCACAGGGCAAAGTCCATCTCGCGGAGGAAGCGGAGGTCCATGCCACGGCGGGGAGCAGGAGTGGCACAGAGCAGCTCAGAACTGGAGACCCGGTTGGACCTGAAGAACTCCCAGAGTGGGCGAGCCTCACAGCCACAGGACCAGGGATTGTTGTTAAGCCGCAGGAACTGGATGGACTCCACATCACGCATCGCCTGGCCGGGCAGCTCAGCCAATGAGTTGTTGAAAAGGAAGAGCATGGTAAGGCGGCCCAGGTCACGGAAGGCGCGGCGGTTGACCTGACGGACACGGTTGTCGTGCAGCAGCAGGCGGTCCAGGTTGACCAGGCCACGGAACACGTTCTCGGACAGCGTGCGGATGCGGTTGCCATGCAGGAAGAGCTGGCTGAGGTTGATAAGATCAGCAAACAGGTCATCCTGGAGGAAGTGGAGCTGGTTCTCTTGAAGATAGAGGTACTGCAAGCTGTAGAGCTTGTGGAAGATGTCATGGGGGAGGGCGGCCAAACGGCAGCGGTGCATGTGGAGGCTCTGCAGCTTCTCCAGCCCACGGAAAGCTCCACCCTCCAGACGGCGCAGGTGAGGGTTATCACCCAGATCCAGCTCCTCCAAATCACGCAGCTCACTGAAAGCACCAGCCTCAATCCAGGTAATGTTGTTGGAGAAGAGCCACAGAACCTGAAGAGTAGGAGAGTGAGGGTGCAAGAAAGAAAGGTGGAGAGGATGAAGGAAATAAGGATGGTGGCAAAGGGGTGGAGTGATAGGTGTAAAGAAAAGAATAAACAAGGTAGGGTGAGCAGAAAGAGAAAAAAAGAGGTGAATGAAGGAGAAAGTTGTGAAAGACCAGATGGTGGTGAAAAAAGCATGGATTTGAGTAGAGAAAATTGAGATAGACAGCACAGTGAAAGGTAGAAAGTAGTGAGGAATGTGAATAGAAGAGGAAGTGATAAAAGAGGAAGTGCAAAAAGGGACAGGTGAGAATAGAGAATTAGTTAAAGGTAATACATTTACACTTAATACTTTACAAGAGAAATATTCACTCATACATTCTCACACTTTCAATTACATGCACACATACCTGAGTCCCAAAGCCAAAGGAGCCCACTCTCAGCTCTGTGATGCGATTGTTCTGCAGAAAGACGCGCTGTGACTCGTAGGGGACGCCGGTGGGCACGAAGGTGAAGTTCTGCGCCTGGCAGCTCACGGTCATGGGAGTCGGGTAACACACGCACAGGTGTGGGCAGCTCTGCACAGGTGCAGGCTTAAGCACAACCAGCCAGACCACCAGCCAGAGCGAGAGACCACCTAAGAAAACATACATAACATGTTCCATTAAGAGATGAGCTCAGACACACTGCTCAGACACTGAGTGTCACTCAAACTGTTGACCATAATAAAGTATCACTCAAACTGTTGACCAGGGCATATGTAAGTATCTAATGCATGTTCTAGGTTCTAATGCATCTCTGTTTTACAGTAAACCTAAATCAGGCCAAACCCCATAAAAGTCAACTTAGGTTGAACAAGTATTCCACTTCTGAAGTGTTTAAGCTCAACTGTTTATGCAATGTAAACTATGCGTAACACATATTAATTTACTCAGTTATTCCAAAAGGTTTTTATAATGTACTTAAAATACAATGATCAACAGGAGGACAAAATTTTAGTGCAAGAGAAATTTGCAATACAGTACAGCCCAAGACATAAGCAAACTGCAGAAGGTACTTACTCTTAAAGTCGTGCGCCATGGAGCTTCGTCGGCTCCGCGTAAAGGCAGAAGTTTCCATTCCGAACCAAAGTCGAAAGCGAGTTAGCCTTAAGGAGGCGAACGGTTCCTTGCTATCTCCGCTGATGCTCTGGTTCCTGAGTCGGAGCGACTGATGAGAGCGAGTGCCGAAAGCTCGCAGCGGCCAACGTTTATAGTCGCCCGGCGGCGCGGCGCCTACGTCGGTGGGCACCACGGAATCTCTCCTACGTCATCGACTGGGTCAGGCTCGAGCGAGGGGGTGGAAGAACGGAAGAGGAGGGGCGGTGTTGCCAGATTGCCCGGTGTCCATCCAAACCGTAATGGAATGACAGCTATGGAGTTGGATACTGCCTGTTGGTGTAACTAATTTTCAGTGAATTCGGTAATGCTTTGCACTCTGTAGATGTTTGTTATAATATGTATTTGGAAATATGTGCTTATATTGGCTTATACTGAAATTTTTATGTGTTTTAAACTGTTAATGGACGGGAAACAGTCAACCCAATCTGGCAACCCCGGAGAAAGCGCGCGCGCACAGGGGGAGTGAGGAGTGGAGGACGTAAATGAGTGTATCCATCCTTCGAGAGCGCGCGCAACCGATAAGGCTAGGGGGAAGTTGGGCTGTGCGCAGATTGGTCCACACACTCACGTTTACAGACACTTTGTGGCGCGCGCACGAGACAATGGGAGGGGCGGGGACGGGAGAGCGCGGGCACCAAGCCCGTTAATGATGACTGGATCGAGAAGAGGAGGATAGGACCGGAGAGATGTGTGCACGCGGCTCGTTTCTTGGCATCATTTGGGAGTGGTTTTCCTGCGCCTTTCATAGTGAGAAGCTTGTAGAGGCAGAGTCATACTTTACAGAGGAGAGGTTAGCCACTCTAGAGCTGTGGTTCTCCAAGTGGGGTCTGTACCGTACACTCTTCTAAATAATGGTTCTTTAAGGGTTCACTGGATAATTAAGGGTCTTTATTTGGAACACTTTCTGAGAGGGAAACATGGCTGTAGGGTTCTACACAGAACTTTTAAGGAATCCTCCAGAGAAACAACAGAAGAACCCTTAAAAGGGTTGTTGGTAATCATTATATTAAAAAAAAAATGGAGCATAAAACCATGGAGCAGATTTTTAATTAGGTTACTACTTACGGGTTATAGAATTTTTACTCGTATTTATTGTAGTACCGAGTTTATTTATCAATTCTTTCAATTATAAATATATTACTACCCATATTTGAATATGTGGATGATATTTATCTAACAAAGCTGCTCTGCCATCATGAAGGAGGTCCATGAAATTATTTTTACACTGAAAAGGCTCAGCTATCCATTAAATAAGGTAATAAGATAAATAATAAATAGTCACTCCTAAGAGTCTTCTTCCTTGAAGTATTTCACGAGAAACCAATTTATTCATTTCAATTTTCAAGTACTACAGTGGTCGACACATAAATGACATGTGAGAGCCATAAACTATTAACACTTGAGAGTGTATATGTAGGAAAGTGTTTTCACTATCATGCTAAACTGGGATTAAAAATGAGTCACTGAGTCAAATAGATTATATCTACCTTTAAAGACACATTTACATTGTTTGTACCTTCAAAAGCAAAAATGCATATGAACAGTACTTCATTTTCTGTCTAACACAGCAAAAGTTCCTTAATAAAAAATGACATCAGCATTAGACAGACAGACAAAGTGACAGACAGACAGACAAACAGATAGGCGGAGAAAACATGAAGAGCCTGAGGATGTCCATGTTATTCAACACCGCCTCCACTCGCTTTCAAGTTTTGGATACCGCATCCTTCTCTCCCTTTCCACCTCCACACTATAACACTGCATGACTGGACAAACAGGCTTTCCCCGCTCCACCTACAACAAGTAACCAGCTGGGAGTTTTGTGTAAGTGTGTGTATATGTGAATTAGTGTGTTTGCATATATGTGTGTGTGCCTGTGCATGCATGACTCTTTGTATGTTAGTAGTGGTTCGGTCTCCGTATCGTACTGACTGTGGTAAATATGTTTTTCACAACCTCGCCTCCTCTCTTTTTTTTAGCTCGTATGACAGAGAATGAAAAGTTCAAAGCTGACTAAAGATGAAGATGAATATAAATGCGTGAATAATAATAAAGGGATCAGATAGGTGAAAGACACGAATGGTGCGTTTTCCAAAAGATTTGGGGAAAAAGTCATCCTGAAATTCACGGCCAATATTTTGATACTTTTCTAAACGAGGATAAACTTAAACGTCACATAAACAGAGCTTTGTACTCCCATCTTTATATGATGAAGCCGAGAGAATGCTAAGAATCATAAAGAGGCATATTCAAGGAGAATAAAAAGGATTACCTTAAAAAACCTCAACAATAGAGGCGTCTCAGTAGAGCTGATGACATGAAATGTTTATTAACTAATAGTGTAAGAGAATGGACAGCCGTAGTGATAACACACAACATATAACACTGAGGGAATTCATTACAGTAATCCACAATTATGTAAAATCTTTTCCCTGGAGGAAGTTATTAGCAATTTTGCATTTAGAAGACAAAAAAAAAGCTTAAAAACTTTCTTGCTCTCATTTAGAAGTATGTGTGCTAGGCTGGAGAAAAGTAAGTGAAGTAAGAGTAAGAGACGCAGAGAGCGAGACTTTAAAAGGCCTTTTTAAATTATTAATTAGAGAAACAGTATTTACAAGTCAAACATTTCCAAGCTTCTTGAGCAAGATAGCCAATTAAAAACCTTACACTACACTTTTTTATTAGCTTGATAAGAGCCAAACTCAACTCCCATGCATAATTCAACCAAGGCTTTGCAGACGTTCAGTGCATGGATATGCTGTTCTTCAGATTTTAGCCTGAATGATTTCAAAAAAGCTAAAGACATGCCAACTAGAAAACAGCCACAAATGAATAGAAAATTGCGAGAAATCAAGAAACTGAACTCATTGAGATGTTGACCCAAGAGATGAATAAGCCAAGTAAAATCAATTGGCACAGTCATAAAATCAATGAACACAAACGAATAAATGATTAAGCAAGTAAAACTCAGTGTAGGATGGGTGACACACAGCCACTAATATAATAATACTAATACTAATATAATCAAAGAATTAGATTATGTGCATTTAAAACAGCTGAATTCTAGCTACAACAGCAGCTGGATATTAATATCTTCATTTGGGACAGAGGTGTAGTCTCTGATGTTGAGGGACAACCAGGGTTGATATTTTCTCCCCATTCATATATCTCCAGGCCACCACTATGCTTTCAACACCTCCAGGAATAACACTGAAACAGGGCTGACTTCTTCATGCATCACCATAATAAAAAATAATAATGCAGATAACTAGCAATGACGTTATGAACATGGAGATTGGACAAGGCAGTTTACAGCTGTAGGAGGAATGGAGCATGTGTTTTCACACATATTATTACAGGATTTATTTATTTATTTATTACAATATATGGCATTACTGGGCCAGGATTACTGAAAAGCTGCTACAGAATTAACAGTAATGATTTTTTTAATGTCTTATTAGAGAATTTTGAATGTCCTTTTAAATATTCTTTAGCCTGTGTGAGCATCTGAAATAAGCAGCAATACTTGCATCATCTCCTGAAAGTCAAAACCCTAAACAGAGCATTTGTCCCAAAATCGAAACTGTTACTGAGGAAATCGGGTGGAAAACACGTTCCCTCACTCTTACGTGATCACTCAGGTTCGTTGGCAGTGGAGTGGCAGTATGTGTTATGTTCCAGAGTGCCCTCCTGCCTGTTTTACCTGTTTTAATGGGAAATAATATTAATAATAGTGTACTTAATAAACATTATCCAGAACTAATCATACTAAAGCAGCACTCATGTGAAATGTGGTACAGTGTGTGTAATGCCATATGAGTACTTTAAAGTCACCCTAAACTTTATATATTTTTAATTTAAGGAATTTATTTTTATGACTTTCAATGAATTAGTAGTACACCTAATTTGAATATGTAGACGGGTTAATTGGAAAATGTCATTCCTTCTTTTAAGAAACAGTGGGAACTGAAAATTCATTCATTCACTTTCAGTAATGGATTGGATTCAGAGCCTGTCCTAGGAATGCTGGGTAAAAGGATGGGAGCTAAAAATCTCAGTATTGAATTCCTCTGTGGCCTGGGTTCGATTCCTGGTCAGGGAACCCATCCCAGCCACTGGGGCTGCGTACAGCAGTGCGCTCTCAGTGCCGGTCCCAAGCCCAGATAAAATTGGGGAGGGTTGTGTCAGGAAGGGCGTCCAGTGTAAAAACTGTGCCAAATCAAATACCCGGACCAATGATCCTCTGTGGCGACCCCTAAGAGGAGCAGCTGAAAGAGGAACAACAACATCATGTTTCAATATGCAAATCCAGGCAATACAACATCAGGGTTTCATCAAGTTAAGTGACTGAGTGCATTTCTAATTTGCATATAAATAAAATAGGTGGCACAGTGGTGCAGCAAATATCATTTATGCCTCACAACTCTAGGGTCCCTAGTTCAATCTTGGGCTCGTTACTGCCTGTGTCTAATTTCTACCTTTTCTCCCTGTGTCCATGTGAGTTTCCTTTGGGTTCCCTAAAAACATACCTCTGTGTGAATGAGTGCGTACATGGAGCCCTGTGATGGACTGGCGTCACATTCAAGTCGTATTGCCACCTCACATCTTCACAAGGGTTCCACCCAAGACCTAGGTGGTACTCGGACAAGTGTTTTTTCGACAATGACTTCTACTTACTTACTCGTAATGAATGAATGAATGAATGAAATTTCAGGTATTTCCCCCTGGTAGTATATAAAGAAACTCAAAATCCCTTTATTGCTAACATCTTCCCATTGTGTTCCACTCTGACTTACTGGCTTTCACTTCTCAACTGAATGATGGCAGATTGGGTGAGCAAACGCTTACGCCAAGTATCATCTCAAGGTTTTGACTTCTGACTTTGGCATGCTGAGTTTG
>CM074947.1:7652235-7664735 GCA_037577455.1 Pangasius macronema
TTCTCTCTTGTTCTCACACTGAACATATTTTAGTTGAACATCTCAGCTTTCCAGTTATTTTTTTTTCTCCCATCAACTGTGGAACTTCACATATTGTTGAAACTCAAGACCTTTCACCTTCTTCTGATGTCCATTCCCAATTTCCTGTGTGTGTGTGTGTGTGTGTGTGTGTGTGCGCTGTAGTCATAAAGAAAGCATATCCTCTGTACACCCGGTGTGTGGGCAGGTGGGATCTCACATGTCACACACTATAAATATACACAACGAGATACAGTATGTCTTAAGACTCGACTCCTACCTAAGTATGCTAAAGCATGAGAGATCTCCTTTCATCCTGGGTGTTTTTGTCCAGCAAAATCTATAGATTCTCATCATCGGGATTCTTGTCACTGTCAGAAAACATACCTGGTTTGGATGTATTTATGTAAAAGTACCATTAAAGGTACAATGCTGAAGTTCAGTTTTGACCCTTAAATGCATTTTAAAGATGCACTACATCCACTAGGTCTAACTAAACTTACCAAGGCCATAATGACAAGCCGTTATTAGATTAGTATATTTTATTTCCTGAAAATTTACCAGAAGAAAAGCATCTGGACTGGTTTCTTCTCTCTGTTATGTGCACATTTACTGCCTCCTACCCATGATCTGTTTCATTTTTATGATCTGTTAAGCAATATTCTAAGTCTAAAATGTACTACATGCTTTCTCTAGTGTTGCAAACCCACTAATAGAGACAGTGGAGCAGATACTTCACAATAAATTGCGTTAAANACACACACACACACACACACACACACACACACACACAGTTGCTTGCTCTTTATTTTTAACCCAGTCCAGTGACTGAGACACGGGCTCACAGATGACGCAGATACAAACGCAACACTGACACCAACAGACACCAAGAGATAGAAGAAAGAATAGAGGGAGGAGAGTGTGAGCTAGAGTGGGAGAAAGGAGAGAGAGAGAGAGTGTAGAAAAAAACAGAACTTGTCAGTAAGGGACAAGTTATTACAAAGGTATGGACAAAGAAAAGATGGGGGCGTAAACAGGTGTGAATGAAGTGAGTTCAGTGCTTCTCGGTGTATATATCTGAGTGATGAAACCAGAGGAAAAGCAAACACTTGCACCCCTGTTCCTGAAAACTGACAGCTAGCACACGTATGTGCAAAGACTACTCATTTGCTCTCTCTCTCTCTCTCTCTCTCTTCTTTTCACTCTCTTTCTGACGCTCTCCCTCTCTCTCCTCCCTGTTCACTCCCACTAGTTTGTTTAGGGGAGATAAATAGGTTACATCACACTCCACTGAAAGACGTTTTGTAGGGTTCCAGAAAAAGAAGTGCATCACCCCCAGCTAACTTGCAACGCGATGATGACGCAAAGAGAGGTCTATAAGACACACTCTGTGAGTTTGTGTGTGTGTGTGTGTGCGTGTGTGTGTCTCAGACAGATACAAAGGAGCAAAAGACATATTTCTACATCTTGCAACAGGATTTGCTATAAAAGACGTACAGTACAGTAGATGCACACACTGTCAGAAATAAAGATACTGTGCTGTTTGCATCTCATTCTTTACAATTGTTGTTTTGAATGTCCAGTTATGTATATTAATAATGTTCCTTTGCAATTATGTTTCTCTAATGTACAAAAGACAGACCCCTGAGGGTGCCACCACAACACCGGCTGTAGCGTTTGTACCCATAAATCCCAGTTCACTAACTTTTGTTCCTGAGAGCCTGCTTTCTGTGCTTGCTTACTTTACAGCTGCTTCGAGGTTATACACTTCAGGAACTCAGTATGAGGTAATTGAATAATGGATGATGAGGTTTTATTTGTGCCCATATTTGTGCAAAAAAAAAAAACAGCTCTTCACTTCCTCTAGTGGAAGCAGTACGCCACTGCAAGAGCATTCAATTACCTCATATTGATTTCCTGCCGAGCCTACAGATAACTTTCTCTCCTTCATCCATCCCCCAGTTCCTCTGAAATCAAATCTATTTCCCCCTTGTTAATACTCAGAGCCCACGGAATGAGTAAATATAAGAAGAAAGAGACACATCACACAATCAAGCTTCTACCCCATGTCTGCCTACTGATATGTCCCTACAAGCACAGCTGGAGTGTGCGTCTGGAGCACAGCAGCCTCTAACAAGGTAATGGGAATCTGACTTCAAACTGGAATCTGACGTCAAACCTGACATCAAACCTGAGATATAGACGTGTGTGTATGTGTACGTGCCTAGAAGCAGTGACCTGGTGTGGGAAGGATGACAGTAAGATGGTATATTGAGATGAGATATGTTTCTACTGAGTGACTGAGAAAGGCTTGCAGCTGTTGTGTAATGCACACACATACACATGTTTGTCTTACAATCCTTGTGAGGACCTTCCTTTAACATGATTATTAATGAAGCTAACTAATGCTAAGCCTACAGCTAAATCAGCTATTTGGTCTCCACCAAGATATAAAAACATACCAAGACACACACACACAAACACACACACACAGAGCAATGCACACAGCAAAGCACATAATGAAAGCATTAGAATCATATGAGTCATAAATATGAGTGTATTTGTGTGATGTCTCTAAATGCGTGAATTATTATTCATGGATATTTCATTGTTATATATACAGTGTATTCACCAGTCTATATGACCTCTAACTGCTATATTTGAAAGACTATGAGTTTTCAAACATCAGAGAAACTGTAGCTTACTCTAGCAAAATCCACATACAGTAGTCAGTTATAAAATAATATCATGTCAGTCAAATGACAGCTCCACACAACAAGCTTGCAACAAGTGAATTAAAAGTATATTTACCAAATTGTGTATGTTCTGGTAGTCCTGTTCCCCACATGCAAACTTATAATTACAAAGTATTGTACATCATGACAGTTGTAAATCATCAACTAGCTAAACCTGGCAGTAAAGTTGCCAGCAGCCAGTTGCACAAGTTGAACATAATTTTGGAAATTAACACTAAAATGGTTTTAAATATTTGTATCTGTACCTTAGCAATAAGCTCAATATGTCCTATTTTGCAATAGCTAACAAAAGCATTTGTTGCACTGTCTGATATGAAAACAACCTAGCATCTATCCTATATAGCTCATTCTAAGGTCCTAGAGTAATGTCATATTATTATTATTAGATTCTGTCATAAATAAACAATAGTTATGAGAATAAATAGACCCAATCACTAAATACCTTTATAACATACATAGCTAAAGTTATATATTTATGGGACATATAACAACAGACCACACTGCATACTTGCTAGTGCATTCTTGCAGATATAATAAATCTAATATTAGCAAAAGTCCAACCACCCACCCACAAATTTAAAAAAAAAAAAAAATCTACCCCTGGCAGCAGGTCAACAGGAGCCAAGTTTCATGGAGAACCCACACATACTTGGCAACACTGGTTTGCAGTGCTAATGATAACTAGTTAGCTAGCCTGGTCTGTTTTGGGATCTTCCAGAGATAAGTCAGTGTCTATAACCTAATCCATGACAAATATGATGTTGTATAGTTTAAAGAACTATGGACTGTTGGCCATTGACACCAGCCGTTCCTGCTGGAACTACTTTACTATTTCCCGATTGTCCTTCCTTTGTCCTTTGAGTATTTTATAAACATTAATCTCGAACATACGCCATGTTCATGGGCAAATGTCTTGGTTGGGAAACTTGTACTGACAATACTAGAGACATGCATTGTGACTGAAATTCCATCGGACCCAACAAAAACTTCATGGGTGCAGGCTTTCATGCAATGGACATGTAGCTAGCTGGACAAAGAAAAGCCATGTTCATTAGCACAGGAGCATATTGGACAGGGCGGGTTGCTACCATGTTCTTTCATCCAAAATAAATGCTTAATTCTGTTTAGTGTTGCTGTTCAAAAAGTTTAAATGACTTCTTTGCATGTTTATTGAGAAATAGAAACCTTTAAGTGTAAATAAGTTCGTGGACCACCTCAGTACAGAATTATTTTGCACACAAACTATTTAAAAAATTAAGCATGTTATTTAAATGTGTACAGTATGGGTCGCTGTAGGGCTAGTGGTTAGGCCTTGGCACTCTCACCACTGCGGCCTGGGTTTGATCCTTGGCCAGGGAACCAGTCCCAGCCCTGGGGTTGCATAGCGGGGCACTCCCAGTGCTGGTCCTAAACCTGGATAAAATTAGGGAGGGTTACGTCAGGAAGGGCGTAAACACTGTGCCAAATCAAGTATGTGGACCGGTGATCTGCTGTGGGGACCCCTAATGCGCACAGCCGATAGAAGATAGCATTTAAATGTGTACAGTAATATTTGGCTATTTATTGGAGACAGTTTCTGAATACCTTATATAAAAATGATTTTAATAATGATCTAAAGTCCACTGTCATAAATATCCGTATTTACGACATTATTACCAGGGTTGTGATTTCCACCACTGTAACAAAACGAGAAATTCACGGAGCCCCTGGGTGTTCCCAGACCCCACTCTGAGAACCATGGCTCTAGATGATATTTTAATGAGCGTTAAGATGTCTTTCTATATGAGGTGAGTGCTCCTGAGTGTATAAAAGCACCTCATCACTTCATGATCTTCTCTCTTAAGCACTTTTGCCTCATGCATGGCAGAGTTCATCCATGTATGACCTTCATATGACTTTGTCACCCTGAGTCTTTGATTTTGTATCGATGTGGATGTTTGTGTAATCATGTTGTATCCACTGAGTGGGTGATTAGCCTGCCAGCTTCACCAGAGCCCTGTTGACCAGGTGGATACAAACAGGCCTTCATGGCAACCATAAAGGCCTGGATAGTTAGGATACCCATCATAAGTCACACTGTGTGGCAGTTCTGTGCTTTGCCTATTTCTACCTCCCATGACAAGGACAAGCATGATCCTGGTTTATCAGATTAATTGAAATATTTTCACATTGTTCAGTGAATGTATAACAGGTATTTTAATATCTAACAGAAATTTTGGGCTATAATTGTATTTTGTTACAGAACATCAGTTATTAAGAAATTCAACAAGTAAAAAGACTTGATTAAATACCTGCCAGTAGTACTGTTGTTAGTCAGAGACTTTTGGTCATTATATATGGTATAATTGTTTTATTAAAGTCACCATAATCTTAATCTAAATCTAAATCTTAATCTAAAAAAAAAGTTTTGTTTTGATTAAAGTTTTGATTAAATTGTCACTGCAGCAATTGCTTCATGGGCTAAAAATATTGAACCCATGATGGGAAAATGTTATTGTTATGTTACAAGCAATGCAACACTAGTTTACCTGTGAGGGGTGGGGAATAAATGTTTGGGGTGTTTTCATATTCATAGAATCTGGATTTCTTAATCAGAGTAAAAGTTTAGGCACCTTCTTTCAAGTAATTCATTGTCCAATGTAGAGCTAATGTTATGGTCTTGACAATTTAACATGGAGCATGCAATATTTAAGAGTTTCTAGACCTAAATAATTTCAATGCCTTGAAATGGTTTTAGTGGCACAGAAATTAGCCCACCCCTGGCCAGAACAGATGTTAGCTTAACTAAAAAGCATATGTATATCATCAGAGGAAGTGATGTTGGTTTGGGTAAAGGGAGGAAGCTTGTCAACGTTTTAATTTTTCATTTCAAATTTGCCTCATAGGCAGCAGAGGATATTAAAATGTATAAAGTGTTCCTCTAAGATGAAGGTCTGTGCTAGTTTAGATACACTGGTAATGACTAGAGGCATTCAGCTAGCTAACACCAGTTTCTTTTCATACTCAGTTTTAGTTTATGTCAGAAAGATAGCTCCTAGAAAAGTATTAGAATAGCTGAAGCTATGAATAACACAGAACAGAGTGATGCCACATATTTCCTTTTTATTTCATAAAGATGTCGGGTTTTTATATGGTCCAAACCTCACTCTTTGTCACCCTACTCATACCCATCCATGTCAATCATCTCCCCTGATCCCATCCCCAGTTGGAGAAAAGAGTGTGAAGTGGTTTGCTTGATTTTCCTCAGGAGAATAGAGTTGATTTGAGGATGAGGAAGAGGAGGATGAGGGAGAGAAAACAGGAAAAGAGAGGAGAAGAAAAGTATGAGATATGAGATAGGAGAGAGAAAAAGAGTGTGCCATCCTACGCTTTACAAACACTCTTATCACTATCTATGGTCAGTAGCCATGATTTATACTCTTACATAGACTCACAACCCATTACTCTCTTCCTCTTTCCCTTATATGGATGGCATGATCCTTCTCTCCTTCTTGTCCCTTGCTCCTCCCCCTCTCCCCTCAGCTCCACACCCCCTCTTTCTCTCCCCACCTCTCCCTCTCTTTCCCATCCTCTCAAACCCTCACTTGCTGGCCATGGTGTAGCAGCCATCTGGGTGCCACTGCATGTCACGCACACGCCTCACAGACTGCATCTGGGGGAAGCGAGCACCATACTCATTAAAGTGCTTGTAGTCACCCTTCTCCAGCAGGTATTGACTGCCACGGTAGCCCGGGTATTGGTAGCCCACCCAGCTGAGGGAGGAAAGCAGAGCAGAGGAGATTCGATGAAAGACAGGAAGGAATAGGAGATCTGTGGGCGTGAGGAAGTGTGCCAGTGGGTGCAAAGGTAGAACATGTAGGAGAGACGGTAATGAATAGAGACTGTGCAGTGATTTTTAATCAAGGTTCAGACAAGACTGACCCCTTCTGAGCTGGGCTTTAACATGCTTGTGCATTTTCACATGGATTTTTAAAGCATATTGGACATGAAAATGGAAAACTCTGCATTTGTGACTCAGATTAAAGGTAAAGTGTAGTGAGCAGGTTGGATCATTTAATGTGTATATCTCACCTCCAACATTTCAAAAACGTTTTAGAGATCTCTCACAGAACTCAAGACTAAATCATCAGATTTTTCTGAAATCCTAATTTTAAACTTGGCTCTTGGTAACACACACGTAAGCAAGTAGCCCAGTACTTACGTGCCACAGCTGACCATGATGCTGCCAACTCGGTCAGTGAAACCGTAGGAGTACAGACTGGGCACATCGTCATTGATTATCTCCATCTTTCGCCCCTTATAGTCGCCAATCTCATACAGACAGATCTTGTGCTTCTCCGGGTCCTGTGGCAAACAAAAGTTTTTTTCTATTTCTAAGCTTTCCAAGCAGATTTACCCTGACATCACTTCTACTCTGAATCTGTCCAAACTAACCCATCAAATCTGCCACTTTCCTTATATGGTCACTGCTTCCTGTGCTTGAAACTTTTTCTCATTAAAGAAATAAACAGATTCAAATAAGAGAGGGTGATGTAGTTGGATCTAATTTAATGTTATACAAATAAAATTATTTTTTAAAAAAAATGTATTAATGCTAACTTCACCCGCAACCCTAAGCTTAATCATAACTTAAACTTAAACATAACTTTTCGTATGAATTGTGAAACATGAAACCGTTTTGATTCTTGTTAACTCTGATTGTTGACTTGTTCCTTCTCAGATTATTTACATCTGTTGTTTACTCAGTTACCTTGCTATACTCTTAAAAAAGGGATTATTTGGATAATCCCAAAATTCCAATGAAACACTCTGTTCTATGTGGAAACGTAAAAAACCCATTAGGAATAAAGACCAATAGGAACCATCGCTTCTCTGACTTTTGACAAAGTATAGTGTCTGTTCTTTTTCAGTTTTATATCTGATATGTCCTCTATATGAAGACTTCAGAACAGGGAGCTTCATCTCCTCCATTGCAGTCTGAATAGTTTGTCAGATTTTTTTTTATTAGTGTTTGATGACCCTGTGCTGTTTTTATCACCCGGTATTTTGACCTCTGCCTGGGGCACTGACTATGATTAATAGGACAGTCCTAGTAAATACACACGAAGGTGTCAGTTTCATCCTGAAATGTCAGTATCACCCTCGGCGCTGCCCTTCAATTCTGCACTTGCTATTTTATAGTGGCATTGTTGACATTAATGAGGCGCCTTCAACATAGAGAATAGCGTCCCATAGTGCATTGGGTTTTAGAATAGGCATTTTTAGAACAATATCTTGATGTAATTAGTCAATAAGATGAAAACGTTAAGAAACCGTGAAAGGAAATTAACATGCTTCCTGTAAGCATGATATAAAGGTAAAAGGACATTGATATTAACGTATGCATAATAAAGCTCTGAAAGGTTATATTTATCAAATATGGATAGTTATCGCTAATATTACACATTATATTTACTTGCTTTTATAGACATCTGCATGCAGGAAGTTCCACCATCACCACCCACATGAGTGAAGTTCACATTAATGGCACTAATATGTCCTAATATCATGTCAGTTTCACCCAATGGGGTTGAATGGGTTAACAAATGAGACCATAGCATAATGGTGAATAAACATAAAACCATCGCTTCAAAAATAGAGTTAGCTTCAGGATTCACGGAGAGAAGAATTTATACCATGCGGACAGGTCTGAAAGAGAGCAGATAGTCGTTCCTCTGGCAGTTGCTCCAGCAGTCCCAGCGAGGATACTCGCCTTTCTCCAGGATATACATCTCACCACAGAAGCTCATCTGCTCAAAGCCAACAAACCTACAGACAGAGCAGAGTAGAAAGAAAGAGAGAAAGAAGGAGAGGAAAGGAGTGGGGGTGGGGGGAGTAAGTGTCAGGGTGAGTAACTTGACTTGAGGATCTCACTATAACTGTTACTGTCATGTCTGAAATAACGGCATGTAACTGTTTATTACTCACGGGCCACATTCAACACGAAGGGAGCGCACTTTGTCCATGCCCATCTCACACACATTCATACACTCATTACTGATTTCAATCATACGGCCCTGGAAGTTTTCACGGTCAAACACGTACATCTACAAGAGCGAGGAAGAGAGAAATGGAGAAGAATGAGAAGAGAAAGATGTGCAAAGATAAGATTAGATTTAGTAGAGCTAAGAGAAACAAAGTCAACATATAATAACTTTTATTATAAATAGTAGCATTTTCTCTTAAAAATGTAGATGGCAAATTATTAACACCTAGACTGTTTAAAAATAAATCCAAACTAATTATCATCATCAGTATTTCTGTTTTTTTTTTAAATTGCTCTCAGTTTCTGCAACTTAGAAAGACAAATAAAAAAGAATAATAAAGAGACAGATTATTGTTGATCCACACACATCATGTAATGAATTAGCAATTAAAAACCATTAAGCAGAATTAGGGCAATAACAGCAAAGTTTCAAAAAGTTTTAGACGTCTGAAATGGCATATTTCTACCCTCTACATTTTTTTTTGGCCACCATCACCACTTCCCCCAGGCAGTGAGGAGGATGGTGAGTGAAAAAACCCTGAAGATCACAGTTTTTCAGTTCCACGTATGTTGAAATTTAAAGGGATCATCTGTTGCCAGTAATTCTGAATATGACTGTATATGAAGAGATGATTAAAAAAAAGGGAAAAAAAAGTAAAGCCAGTTGAACATGATCTAATCACCTGCATATGAGACTTGTCACGATTATCACCATGCTTCTGTGCATGAGTGATTTATTTACTTGTCTTGCCTTTATGGAAAATTACAGTCAGTCAACAGTTTTTAACACCTCTATAGTGTTTTATTACAGTTTAATCTAGTAATACATTATACAAAACCAACACGTACAAAATGGCAAGAAAATAAGGGAAAATATTCTACCACATATTTAAATCTTTGTATTTAAGAGCTTAGTAACTGGCAGATGCTTTAAATGAGTGCATTATTAAACGCAGGTTCACTTGGAAGATAAACCTATTTAAGTCTACTGACAAAGGAGTCATACACAGAGTTTGTATAAATCTTTAAGACAAGTACATGTACACTGTATGTGGTGCCTAATAGAATGATCAGATATCTTTGCCTTTTTTTTTTTTTTTTTTTTTTTGCCTTGTGATATTTTCACCAAAAAAAAAAGTTAATGACATTACTCGATTCACTTACACCTATTCCTTATATTTTCTACATTTGGGTATTTAATCCTCTACTGCATGAATTATTTATTTATTTTTATGGATTTTTATTACTTGAATTAGTTCAAGAAATAAAAATATATTTNAAAAAAAAAAATTAGGGGGGTAGTTTGTAAATTGTTGCCATATGGCAACAATGTGCAGTAAAGGGTTAAATGTTAAATTTTTAAAAAGCAGAGGGTGTTTATAATGTAATGTTTATTAGCTTTTATTTAAAAAAAAAACAACTAAAAGATTAAAAAAGATTTCTTTTGGTTGCTGAGGTTAAGGTTAGAGTTACATTTAGGTGTAGCGTAGTAAAGTATTAATTAGCTACATTACTGATTATATCAAAATTCCTCACATGGCTAGTGAGGCAAACGTGTGTGTGTGTGTGTGTGTGTGTGTGTGTGTGTGTGTTACCCTGTAGGTGTCCATGCCAGCATCTGACTTGGTGCTCTGCGCGGCCTTGCCGTCAGGCTGAGCGGCAGGCTTGGGCTTCTCTTCAACAGAAGACATAACTGTGATTGAAAAAGGAGAACATTAGCAATGTGTTTTTGTTTTTTTAAAGCACATTTAATTATGGTAACACTTTATTTTAAGAAACACATATTGGGGGTAATTAAGGTAAAACCCAAGACAATTGTAAATGGTTTATTCACTATCAATTAAACATTATTCATAAAGACTTGTATTGGTTCATAATTGAGGATATGTTGTGAGAAAATGAATAATAAATGCATTATTAGTTGTGTTAAATTATTAAATGTCCTCATCATGCAAACATCTGCACATTCATTAATCATCTAATTTCATATAATTATTTATAAGCTCTTAAAGTGATAAGCTGCAAATCGCTTGATGCCTCCTAAAATGTATCACACACTAATAAACGGTGAATTAAATGAGTCATTTATGCTCAATAATTTGCATAAAAAGGTCTTAATGAAGCATTAATTCTACATTATCACAACTAGTAATGCATTTATTAGTCATTTTTACACAGCAGATCTTCAATTATGAATTCTTACAAATGTTTATGAATAAAGATGAATTCATAGTGAATAAACTGTGTACAGGTACCTAGTTAAACTAATAACACAACCTTCATTAACTCCTAATATGTGTTTTGTTTTGTTTTTTTAAATAAAATGTTATTCCTATCGTGAACTGCAGGCTGACGTGCTGTGGTAATAAAGCACCAGTCAGAGGATATCATTCGGATGGAACTCAATGAATTTGCACAATACAGTCAAATTCTTTAAGCTTATCAAGCTCCGGAAAATATTTGGGGTTATGAAAAAGCAGTAAAGCATGAAACATACTGTGGAATTTGCTGTGTTTAATTCCTACCATCCTCTGAAACACTGAAACACAGCAAACCACGCTTAATACTTATCATATAATAAGGGCTTCATAATTTTTTCTTGTTGTAGTTATGGTATAATAAATGTTATGGTTAGGGAATGTAAAGGAGCACTGAGGTCTTGGTACAGTTTCCATTATTCTACAGTAATATATTGCAATTAGCTATCTTTTTGTATACATTTAAAATGTGTCACGAGAAAAACCTTTTCACCTCAGTTTCCCCCCAAAAGCGGACAATTTAGTTACACACAAAGAGACTAAAAGAATACAGAAAGAAATGAATACTGTAAGTCAATATTTAAGTTACACTGACTCATTTACGCTGATGTGTCTTCACTGCTGACCTGCTGTTTACCTGTTACTCTCATTACTATGTTGATCAACCATATTGTCCTTATTGTCTTCTTTGTAGCCCATGTCACTACTGATGCATAATTTTAGTGAGGTGACAGACATGTCTTTTTAGTCTTGATTACTTTTCCGACATTACAACTGAGTAAGACATTAGCCACTGTGATACGCACTCACAGAGTGTTATTATGTTATTCGCCTCCTACTCCTCTAACACTTGCTGCGTCAGTGCCAGAGTAAATGCTATGTCATCACTCTTAACTGTCAGGTCCTCACTGCATGCCCCAGTTTTCCTCAGTGTATCACTTCTATCACTTCCTGATTCCCGCTCAGAGCAAATGCTGATGTCATCAGGAACATCTTGCTCTTTGTTATCTTTCATGTGCTCTGTCATTCTCTATGGGTCCCCTATAGGTGAGTTCATTTTCAGCCGATTATTTTACTCTTAATTTTACTGTAGTTACTAAATAATTCTTAGAAGTTGCTGAATAACAAAAAATATATTATTTTTATTCTTATTAATAGTATTATTAGTATTATGCGTCAGGACTGTCTCTCTCTTTCTGGCTTCTTACCTGAGTGTAAGTGAGTAGCCGGCGTCTCTCTCACACAGCCAGTCAGTGTGTGTTGAAAACGAGTGTGTAGCTCTTTTATAGGTCAGCACCCAACGCAATGGGATTAGACCCAAACAAACAAACCCGCTGAGCTCACCACCCCACACAGAGAATAGAAATTACCCCATCATCAAACAGACCGAGACACACACAGAGAGAGAGAGAGAGAGAGAGAGAGAGAGAGAGAGAGAGAGAG
>CM074947.1:7667235-7700997 GCA_037577455.1 Pangasius macronema
TCTCACACACATTTATATTCCTAGCAAAGTTAGGTTATCAAAAATAACCTGTTTCTAAAAAGAAGGATGCTATTAATGTCAAACTTTACTGAGTTCAAGAAATCAAAAGTGCCAGACAGCTAAGTATGTAAGCACTATGTAAAAAAAGGCAATGCTATTTATATTTTAGAGAAAATTATTCTGCATACAAATGATCAAAAATTCCACAATTCCCAATCATCATTACTGTCAAAATGTCCTCCCACTGTTTCCTTTTCAGATACTCTTTCTGTCTTCCTGTCGGCTTTTTCAGCGCATCTACAACTCTCATAGAGTACATTACTTCATTCGTTCACTTTCCTTCCCTGTATTTTTATCTCTTGCCTCCTTTTTATAGCCAATTTCAGTCCAGCTGGAGTGAAAGTCCTGCACTGAGATTGAGGCTGCCACCAGGGAGAGACAGATGAGGGAGGGGGAGGACAGATAAGAGCGAGCAGGTACACTCACTTAAATTACACCTGTCACAACAGCAGCAGTGTTCATTCAGTGCTAAGAGCAGAATCAATCAGTGATGCAGTGAGACATAACATTCAGGTTTTCACAAGACCATGGCTCTAAAGAGTGGCTTATGTAACCAGGAGGTCTGCAAATTTATTTTTATTGTTATTATTATTAATGAGTTTTATAACGAAATGATGTAATGGCAGTGTAAATCACTATCAACTATTGTTACAGCTATTATGCTTATAAGCTGTTATGACTGGTCATGTGGATTGATTGGGTTTAAAACATTGCCTATCACGCAAATGTGTTTCTTCAAGGAGGTTGTTATTAAATACAACCTGTTATTCACACTTTGCCGATGTTCATTCACACGTATGAAAACAGTGAGATGACGCCTTTACAGATTTAACACTGACAAAATAAGGTACCATATATACACTGTTGATACATGGCCTTATATGGTAGTAGCTACTTCCTCTTTCCACTTCACATTTCACATGTTTTGAATCAAAATTTAACTCAGAGAAATGTGTTTGGCTTCCGTGGATGGAAAAGCCAGAATTAAAATGCTCTTGTGGCACCAATAAATAAACGATGGTACACGTTATCTAATGTGATTGACCTTATGCTTGCTGTTTGAATGATTGGATTATAATCATTAAATTAATTTGTGTTGCGATTATAAGAGGGTTGGTCTTTTTTTTTTTTACACTGAAAGGAGTCCATGGCTGAAAACAGTTTGCAAATCATTGAGAAATACACCAATAACAGGTGATATAGGCCTCCTGGACTTAGACTTAAGACATTATTTTAGAACTTGTAGCATTACTTGGACTCCAACTGAAATGGTTTTACTGAATTGTATATACATATTAATAATAGTTTTTTTTTTTCTTTCCAAAATTAAATAGTGATACTACAATTACACTGTGAGCTCCTGTCCGTGGTCCTGCTTGACATCCAGTGTTTACAGGATAGACACATACTCATGAAAATATGAACAGTTGCACCAGTTCACAAGCACTGACATGTTGTGACGTATAACTGCCATATGTGACAGATGGTTATGTGCAAGAGCCACTGGAAGAGAGGCCTGTCAATGACTAATGAATGTATATTCACCTCACATTTGCTTTCATGGCCAAAGCTAAACACTTTGTTAGGGCGTAGGAGAGTGAGTGAGTGAATTTGTGTGGCTATGGCTGCATGTCTGTCACTGGCTTAAAAAAAATCCATAGCCATCAGTGTAGAAATATCTATTTTTATTTAAATATATATTGTATATACAATACACTACCAATCAAAAATTTGGACACAACTGTTCCTAGAAAAGTTTTCTTTATTGTGACTATTTTCTACTATTTTAGAATAATAATGATGATTTTTAACATTATGAAATAACACATATGGAATTTTGCATTGAACAAGAAAAGTGATTAAACAAATGAACTATTCTGACCAGGTTCTCTTAAACTGTTTCATATTTTAAATTCTTAAACGTCATCCACATAAAACTTTACACACTCTAAGAAACTTCTCAACCAGTTTCATGAAGGAGCTCTACCCAGGAGGCTTTTCTTAAATTTCCCAAATAGGCCAAGTACACGTTGGCTGCTTCTTCTGAGTCGTCTGACTTAAAGTTAAAAAAAAAAAATCATAATACAATTACATTTGTACACGGGATTTAAATTTTCACTATTTACTTGTATTAGAAGCAAATTTTAACCATCAGTATTTATCAAAATGTCTATAACACCATGTAAAAGTGTATTCAATCTACTGTGTCCAAACTTTTGCCTGGATGTGTATGGACTCAAAAGAACAAAGAACAAGAACAAAAACTCAGTGCCAAAGAGAAGTATTGAGAGCAAGGAGGAGGGGAAAAAAATCACAATGTAAAATGAAGTAATTACAGACCTGCTTGTAAAGAAGCAGAAAAAAGCAAAAGCTTGAAAAGGCATTCAGTGAAAAACGGAAATGAGTGAAAAGCAGGAGGCAGAAACCTCCAGCATATGAACGAGCACCTGGTCTTACTGGGTTGTGGCTATATCCTTTTTTCACTTCACTTTTCACTGAATTACTTGAGAACTTTTCGCTTTCCTTTGTAAAAGTACCTGGCAAACTAAGTTTTATGGTCTCTCCCCAAAACTACATTCATCATCTGCAACTGAACAGTCTTTCAACTTCATTCATTCCTTCATTCACTCATTCATATGTGATCTGTGGAGATGTGTCTCATGTTCAGACAAAACGCAGCATTATATCACATGGCTTGGGCATACTCCTCCCTCTCCCCTGCCTGCTCATAGGCAGCATCATCGCGTTTCCGTCGGCGACCGCGGGTCCTGTTCCTCTCAGGTCCTGGGGAATGAGAGCCCTGCGATCCAGCATCCCCATCCTTTTCCTCTTCATTCTGGTTGGCCTCTTCAATTTCCTCCTCTATTTCACTCTTTTCTGAATCCGACTCGTCAGAGTTTTCCTCCTCAAGGTAACGGTAACCTTTGACCTACACGGAAGGAAGTGAAACCAGCACACATGTGACACTGGTAATAAGTAATGAAGTACAATGACATCCAAACTATTAAAATTCTTCACCTCAACATCAGAGGAATTACTTGAAACCATCAGCATGGCCAGTTAAAAGCTACTGCCTAGGTACCATGAGGGTTCACGAGGGTATTAACAATGTCCTCTAAAAGGTGCACCAGTGGTTTTGAAAGTTCAATTAAAGACCATGACCTTTACTCTAAGGTCTGAAATGTACATTTTTAAACTTTTCTTCTGAGCATGAATAAATGTAAGACAACAGTTTCCTTTTCAGTGTACTGAATATCACACAGCATTAAAGTAATTACAACTAATTGTATACATTAACGCCAACAGCTCAGTGTTAAATAACAGGTGTGTATATGCATTTTTGTTTCCGTGTGTGTGTGTGTGTGACTCACCTTGTGTCGAGGACGGGGAATCCGTGGCAACCTGAAGGGAATTTTCTTTTCTAGGCGACGCTCCATCTGTAAATAACAGAAGCCTGCAACCAGCAGAGTAACCAATAGGATGGCGAGTTTGGCCTAAAGATGGATGAACAGATTGGTAGAGAGAGAAAGATGAAGGTGAAGAGGAGGGGAAAGAAATAAGAGAAAGCCATTACTGTAATTATAGGTAACATTCAACACTTACTGTTAAAATAATTCTGTTAAAACTCATTTATAGTTGTAAAGGTGCTGGTATTGTCATCTACATGAAAGCATGCTGTTGATAAATCAAGTGTGTTCATTTGAATCCAACAGATCTTCCCAGTAGGATTACAGAGGCATGAGTGTATCGAGATAGTGTCTTGCGTGGTAGTATACAATCGATAATATTTTAACTGAGATGACTATGCTTGGCTTTTTCAATCAAACAAACCTTTAGGATTAAATAATCGAATAGATTAAATATCAGTGTTTGCCTCTGGTGCATTGAGTCATAAGCTCCTCGTTCATATGTTAACTGTTTGTTAAACAACGGTTTGCTGCTGTTGTAGTGGCACACTGATGAACTGATCATCTCACAGGGTTTATATCAAGCACAGGGTTTATATCAAGCACTAAGGAGCAGTCTTATTTTAATGCTCAGATTTCAAAGTTGATTCACAATTAATTTAATGATAAATTATACAAGTGAAATACAATTAATGAATTCCTAAATTAGCTGAATAAATGTGATAATTGGTAAAATCCCCCTGCACTCACCCCTTTCCCCAAACACACACACACACACACACACACACACAAATCGTTACCCTCATAGGCAGGGCAGACCAGAGGTACACAATGAAGATGGCGATGGCCTGCCACCAGTGATAAATGGTGTAGACAAAGTCTAAGCGCTCCTTATCCTCATACAGCATACCAAGCAGAGCTACACACACACACACACACACACACACACAGACAGACAAGGAGAAAGCTATTAGTGGAATTTTACATTTAAGTGTCAAAGAGTAAATTATACCTTGCTACAAATAAACTAAGTTTGGATTGTTATTTCTATATTCTTTTTTGTATCTATATTCTATTTATATGCAAGATTTGTGTCCTCATGAGCTTAACTTGTCATTATGTGACCATGATTGAACATTCCCAGAAAAAAAAATTTTTTTGAATAATTTAAAAAAATATATAGTATGAAATCTTCCACTAACAAAAATGAAGTCAATCAGCATTGGACACTAAAAGTTTTTTGACTAATCAACTATACAGGTGGTAACTACTGTGAGTTTGTGTGTATATGTGTGTGTGCTACTCACTGCTCAACCCAGTCTTGTTGAGAGCAGTGCCCAGGCCCCAGAGGGCAGCCAGCACTAGGAGCGTGGGTAGCTGTTGAGGATTTTTCGGTGCAGAGGACCAGCACATGAGAGCCACAAGCAGGATCAAGTGAACAACTGCTCCCCCCAGAAGCATGACAGGTCGAGGCAAACGTGGCTGGAGGAGCATTAGTGACAAACACGAACACACAGAGGACGACAGGCCATAGACCATCACCAGCAGCCACAGCTTCTCAATTCCCACCATGCACACACCATATGACTGAAGGGCACAGGAGAGACACAGAGCGAGGAGAGAGAAAGTGTTCAGAATTCACACATTCACAAACATTTTTCACAAACAGAATTCACAAACATTTTTCCAATACTGATTGTGAGAGGGTCACGGGAATAGTTAATTTCCGAACTATTTCTCATGATTTTGCCAGATACAGAAATATTTAATTTTTAACTTATTGTTATTTTTTGTAGACAAATTGTAAAATCGAGGTAGCTTTCCATTTTTTTCATTCAAAGACCATTAGGGAATGCCCTCAACCGTGTAAATGCGTGGCTATAAATTTAAAAAGCGTTCTCTAAAACTTGATGACATAACATGTGCTGTTTCACGAAAATAATCAGTGCGGCCGAGGTGAACTGCAGTTACTGTTGCCACCCCAAAGTTGATTATTTGACAACAACAGCATGCCTGAAGTGTTTTATTCCTCTTATACCACAGTAATTTGCCAACACTTAAAATTTCTCTTTATTAATGAACAACACATTGTACTTTTAGCCATTTAAAGCTAAATTTAACACAAGTTAGAGCCTGTAATCACTTATGCAAATTCCTGAAGACTTTCCTGTGGCAGAAAACATACTCACTGTTACAATGTGCTAACACTGGAGACTCCTTCGATAAATGGTAAATAAACTTCTCCTTACAGAAAACTTCATCATATTAAAGATCGTACGCTTTTCTCTGTTAAATTACAGCATGTTTTAATACTTTTATTATTAGGCTTAAATTATGGGGTGCATCAGCCCAAGTTGTTACTACAGTATGATTTGCCTTGCAGAAAGCACTACTGTAAGAGCTACTGTTATAAAACATGAAACAACACCTTTTGGCATATAGATAAAATAACAGCTAAGTGAAAATATCATGAACGAAAAGTTGAAACTTCCCATGATGAAACCCATTCTTTGATTTCTTCTGCTCTCACAACATGCCATATCTGGTGGACAGACACCCGCCATCATTTGTTCTGTATTGCTCACCAGTATGAGTCCTTTGATGGCGAAGAGCACCTCAAAGCCGGAGTAGACGAAGAAAGGGCAGAGCAGGCGCAGGCGGTAGTCACGCAGGTGTTTGAAGGGCAGCTGGAAGATGTTCCCCCAGCCGATGCTGCGCAGGTCAATCTCCTCTGTGGGCCGATATGCAGCGCCACACACAGCCAGGAACTAGGAGACAGAAACGTGTTGTTACTGTACAAGCGATGAGAAAACCATTTGCACCATTCCATGCTTTAGCCTCATTATTATAAAAGTGGAATGTGTTAAAGGATGATCTGTGCTTATAACAGGTCATGGGTTAAAGATGAAATGTGTTTTGTTTATTTTACAAAAAGTTATTCATATTCATTACGTTAGATCATTCCACTTTTTTCCATTTTCTTGCCAGTTTGGTTACCTGCCAGTTCCCACCCACCAGCCAGCTCTCCCCTATTATACTGTCAACCCATGAGGGTAAAGGTTAACACATGCTTTCTCCAAGACACGTGAAGCCAACCTCCACATCATATTATAAAATTATTATAAAAGTAAAAACAAATAAATAGTGTTTATTGGATAAAATAGAAAAGAGGCAGCTGCAGTCTCACAGCTCTTTTTTTAAGCTACAAAATTTATACTACATGACCATGACATGACTGTGGTGTGAAAGTGAACTCATGCTGTACATGTGAGAGTCTCAGATGGTCTTACTATGATCATGGCAATGAAGGCAGCTCCCATTAGAACACTCTCTACTTTAATGAGGGCTGAAGAGCGAGGCAAGATGTGCAGCACAGTCTTATTAAAACCATTGATCACCCCACTGCTTTCAGCACCTGAACAAACAAGAGAAAGAAACAAAGAGATGGTGTAATGACTGTATTCTTATTAACCACTATATTAGCCACATCTATGTCATTAGTTCACCATGTAGGTCTGCAGTTAGAGAGCTTTTCCATGCATAATTTATGTTAACTGTCCTCAAGAATAGAACAGAATAGAATAGATTTTTATTGTCATTCAATGTATTATTGCTCTTCAGCTCTTCATCAGTGTCTCATTCTGAAATATCTGGATGTTGGGCTGTTTCCCAACTGAACAGTGAGAGTGCCATGTTTATAAGTCCCAGCAATGATGCTGCAGCTTGTACACAGGGACCACGACTACACACATCCACCCAGATACTATCTGCTCAGTTGTAGTTCTGTGGAGTTCCATTGTGATTGCTGGTAAAGAGGGCTGACAAACTGAAACAGATGTACTACAGTCAGTAATTATGTACCTACAAAGAAACTTATATGATAGTGGTAGCTGTAGATTATTATACAATATTAGATTAATGACCGTTCCAGATCCTGAGCTTGTGTTACTGTCTGTGCAGCATTTCACATTTATTCAGTGAATGAATATTAGATTATATATATAGCACTATATTAGAGATCAGGAGTTGAATTTACCACAATGCTTGACGTTGTAAAGAGTGTGATTGTAGTCACTAAGGAAACCATTGAGGAAGAAGACCATGGGGAACTCTGCAAACACAAAACTCAGCTGCAGACACACACACACACACACACACACACACACACACATATACAAGTTAATGTACCTTCGTGCTTGTATGAATACCCTGACTCATACACACAGACACAAAGCTACATATCTGCACTCACATGGAAGAAGATGTAGAAGACTGACTGGAAGATGATGACATAACGATGGCAAGCTCCCTTTGGCACTCGCTTCTGCTCCTGCACATGCTCCTCCTTATAGTTCACATATTCATAGTACTGCTGGGCCATCCTGTAGCAATCACACACACACACACACACACACACACACACAATATAACTATCCTAGACTACATAACTATCCTATTACTTCTGCTTTTTCAGCTCTGTTTGTTAAGTTGAATCTGGGTTGTTGAAACATGTTACACTCTAACACAATAGGTGTGAAAACTGCTAGTAAATTTACATTTATAGCATTTGGCAGACGCCCTTATCCAGAACGACTTACATTTTATTTTATTCATACAACTGAGCAGTTGAGGGTTAAGGGCCTTGCTCAAGGGCCCAGCAGCAACAGCTTGGTGGTGCTGGGGATCAAACTCATGACCTTCCGATCAGTAGCCCAACATCCTAACCACTGAGCTCCCACTGCCCACAATGAGCAAAGGAATATTACTATATATTACTATATCTCAACAAAGTCTGCAGTAGATCAGGACTCATTAATTCACTTTAGTAGATCAGGACTCATCAATTCAATTTAGAAAGATTTAAAACATCTTCCACAGCTGTAGTATATATGTGATTACCATCAGCAATAAATTTACCACATACTGGGAAACAAACATACAAACATTTACCTGAACCTCACCTTGCATGAAAGTCTAAGGACAAGTGGCTCAATACATTTTTTATTCTTTATCAAAAGGTGTTTCTAACTTTGGTTCCAAATCCATATTTTGTCTTTTTAGAGGCCATACTCCTTTTTCAGACAAAAATCTAATTTATTTGTCAGTGTAGTTTAAACTAAACATGGAAGTGCATTAGTTTCCTCCTCATGCCAAGTAAATATAGCAAAACCTTTGGCTAAGCGTAAGTAATGGCAATTATATTCTGCATTGCTCCACTTAATAATCTCTATAAAAACAGTGTCAGTCTCATCTAAAGACCTCTACTGCATCTGAGCTTCATAGTCATATTATAATGTATTTTAAACATTTAGTGATGGAATTCAACAACAGCCCCTCTTCTCTTCTCAGATCAGCTAAATGTGTCAAAATTCTTGCCCATGATAAATAGGGTATACGATGTCTACGTCATTTGTCTCTATCTTTTCGTACGACAGAGGGTCAGGAAATGTAATTTTTTTATTTAAATCATCCATTATTTTTTTTTTTGTTCCTTGTTTACCCAGCACTTATTTGAATCATTTATTGACTCAGTAATACAATTCTGCCAGTAATAAACCTCCTGGTACTCCACCTTGTGATGTAGTTTCCCAGAGATGCCCAGAGTGGGACTATAGCAACACCAATGGCGACGGCTGATGGTACCAGGGTGTAGTACCGCTCCCAGTAATTGGTTGAGACGAAGAGTGCGTAGATTCCTGAGGCAAGGAACATCATCCATTTGGTGCCCAGAAACCTGAGAAAGAGAGCGAGAGAGAGAGCGAGAGAGAGAGAGAGAGAGAGAGAGAGAGATTGAAAGAAAGTTAGATTTCAAAATTCTTCTTAATGCAGAATGCAGAAGGTGTGATATGCAATGAGAAAAAGATGATGGAGAGAAACAAATAAGGCTGATGTTTTATCTGCTACACATGGAACAGAAATCACTACATGTGCTCCTAACTGTGCTACACTGGTATGCAAAACTCATATGGTTTTGAGTTGCTAATTACGCAAGGTGCCCTAAGCAGAAACTCAATTTTTTTCTTAAGAGTCTGAGAGACACTAGATTTATAAGTACGTTACGTATAAGTCGTTCAGTTCCCGCTATTAGTTAAATAGTGTCAGGGTCGTCGTGGTCCTATGTGAGACATGTAGAGCACATTAAAAGACAGAATGCCAGAAGGAGAGACAGCTGGAAAAACTGACCAAGTAACAGAAAAAAAAGAGTTCAGCTCACCGGATGAGTACAGGTGTGTAGAGCAGGCCTACGACAGGAGTGACGTTGATGCCCATCAGCACCCTGCTGTCGATATCCTGCAGGCTCAGACTTCCATATTTCACCTCTCTGTAGGTTTCATCATAGTGCAGAATCAGCTGCATCTGCAGCAGACCTGTGAAACACCATGCACTTCAAATCACATTACATTAAAGCTACTGTCAGTAATTTTGGCAGAGTTTAGCTGAAGTTTGCAGTTTCTTTGAGGACTGACACATTTACAGACACTACGTCAAGTACAAAATCTCGGACTCCACGGTGTCTTTGGTCTCAAAAAAAGACTGAGCAGATATTTTGCTGAAGCTGCCACAGTGTGAGAAGAACTTCACCAAATATTACAAACGATGTTATGACTTAAAACTCACTAATCACATCTTTAAATGGAATATTCCTGCATAAAGTTTAAAATTAAAAATTATTTTTTGTCATAAAATTATTTTTTGTCACTCTGTATATATCACTTGCAATATTAGTTTTATTTATGATCAATATTATCATAATAAACAATATCAACAACATTCATATTAAAATTAATTATCAATACTAATTCATTTTACCCCTGAGCAGAATAGATAAGTGTTAAGCAACTAATAAAAGACAAAAAAAATAATAATTACTGAAAAATAATCAGCGATGGGGTGGTGTGATGTAGCCTGACACAAAGTAATAGTAGCTAATAGGTGCCAACCTGTTAATGGTACCACCCTGAAGTTTATTAATTAATAGTTAATATTTAATGTAACAGAAATAGGTACATTTGATATTATAGCACATCTGTCAGACGAGTTCCTGTTATCACTTATTTTATAGCAGCTATAAACCCCAAGTGCTCCCTCACCAGCCACTCTCTTTTCTCTCTCTTAAAGTTAACAGGATTTAACTTAAAGATAAAGTTAAGACATAACTTCTGAGAGACACTACCTTTTACTGACTTACAACATCAATTTCACAAGTGTAATCTCTGCATGGTTTCCTTAACTAAACATCTTCTTGCAAAAATCTTCACCATATCGACAATTATATATTTTTGTCAGTCAAAAACACGTTTTTATAATCTGCTTATTATTAGCCTTAGACTGAAGATCGTTCGCAATAGAAGTCCATGTGAACAGAGCTGCTGTTACAGAAAAATAAATCATCACCTTCTGACCCATCAGAATCGAGTATTCAACAGCGCTGTGATCTGCAGTAGTAAGGAGAAACTAACCCAAGTAAACGCTGTAGACGATCATGCCTCCACAGCTGGCTCCCAGCACATTCTTCACCACAGCCAACCTCTTCCTCCTGTAATACTTCCTTTCTTCCTCTTCCTCATCATAATCTGGATGGGGTCCCAGAAACTCCTCTACCTGACAGAGAAACAGGGAAAAGAGTGGCAATGGGTTCATAAGCCAATGCTGAGAAGAATATTTTAGGTAAGCCACTTCAATGAGCTTTGCTTGACAAACTTTAATCAGCTTCCATCATCTCTTCTTGGATATTTGCATATTTGAACATCTTATATTATCTGACATTAAAACATTTGCCACTTGCATATTCAATGCTAACTTAGACTGTCACTGAGGTTTTTTTTGCTCCCCGTTTCTTAAAAACGTGTGGGAAAACAGCTGCAGTGACAGTTTTCACACACTGATAACCCTGAGTGCAGTCAAATCACAATCCTGAAAGGATTTAATCATTAAAAAAAGGATTTTTCTTACAGTTCAGTGTGGTGTTATAGAAACTCAAAACTTAAATAACTGAAAACATCGAAGAGGTTAAGCTTTAGCAAAGGGTTACATTAATAACCACTACACAGTTAATGTAGTATAGCGCTAGAGCTGCTCAACATGGACAAAATACCATACCGCTTTTAGAAATACTGGACACATTTTAAAGACACACTGATTAACTGTTGATGTAAAATGACTGATGTGACTGGCCTACATTTATTCAACCAAAATAATTGATATTTGTTCATCAGAACACCCACAGAGTCACATATGGAGTGAACGAGGTTAGTCAAGATGACCATGGCACACCGTAAAAGTCATTATTTTTACATTTTATTTCACCACACAGCAAACGTGATTCATAATTGGTCAGAAATTGTACATCTGTGCAGTCAGTACTGCAAACAGTACACTAACCAGTCCTGCATAACCCAATACACTGCTGTATACATGGAGTTTAAGCCTAGTGTAAGATTCTTACAGTTAATCTCCAGGCTGCCTGGTTACTGTCCCTCCTGTTACTGTCTGTGTGGAGCTTCACATGTGCTCCCCATGTCTGTCTGGGTTTCCTCTGGGTTTTTGGGTGATCACCTACTTACCAAAAACATGCTGGTAGACCTGTGGGAATATGTGTGTGCATCATGCCCCATGATGAACCTGGTGTATTCTCGCATCATGTCCAGCATTCCTGAGATCCCCTGCAACCCTGACCAGGATAAAACAGTTACTGAAAATGAAGGATTTTGGATCTTAGCTCTACCTGGCCCTGGATGTTGCCGTCTGGTCCTGGAAGCTGTACTTCATCCTGATGGTCAGCAGAGGGCGCCTCCTCTAACTCCGCCTCTCTGTACACGTTGTCTTCTGCTATCACTGCTGCCATCTGGTGGCCACAAGACAGAACACCATAAAACATATTTTATCTCAGTTCCTTTTAAGTCGCCTACAAAAACTGCCAGCAACAGGGTTACTATCAACACGCGGTTGATTAATTAAGCATAATCATTTAATTAGGATAATGACGTTTGAGTTTTCTCCATGATCATATGAACATTACTCTGTAATTATCAGTCATAACCCTGATAGCAAAAAATCTGGGCGAGATCTGGCTTGCTTTAGGCCCTTCTGGTTAATTCTGGCGCAGTTTTTTTTTCAGTCTTGTGTGAAACAGCAGTAGGCTGAGCTCTGGCATGAGTTTGCAGCTTAAGGGCCATTCGAGGGCAGTGGGCCGTGGAGGTATGTGGGCGTAAATTCAACCAGATAAGGCCCACAACCAATTTTGCTATCTGGGAACGTGCAAAAGGCAACACTGAGAAAAAAAAAAACTATCTGAAAGAGTAAATATATACATTTCTGAAACATGCCACAAAAACATCGTAAAGTTTAACACTTTGTTTAGAAATTAGTCATTACATTTTATTGGATGTTCCCAAACATTTTCAGATTGATGTATGATCACAGCCCACGTTTATTTTATGATTAGGTAAATATGTATTACCGTATTTACTGGAGCCCTTAAAATCTTTTACTGCGTTACTTTAGAAATCAAACCAACTAGACTGTGACTACAGTATTGATTCGATACATTAGATACTGTTTAACAACACTTTTCTTAGTTTTGTTAAAACTGCAGTTGGATTCATGATGATCTGAGGATTGAATTCAGTTTAATCAGTTAGAAACCTAGGATTATAACACTAATAACTATAACAACTTCATTAACAGCTGATCTCAACCATTTTGTCATAGCAAATAATAATAATAATAGCCAGTCATTTGAAGCATATTGCTCATGTATTTCCCACTGGTTTCTGTCGGAATATTAACATGTGGATGATTATTTACAGTGGGGGAAAACCACCTGCAGTACTATTAAATAAATATTGCAAAACTACTCACCTAGATCCTGTGCCGTGAGCGTTTAATCAAACAGAGACAAAAGAAGAGATCATGCATTAAATGGATCTATTTTCATACGTAAACTAAGCCTGGTCGTGGTAGGTTACATCCCTTTTCTTATCTGCAACACTGAACCCAAATTAAATCAGAGAAGGGGAAACGAAAAAGTTGCTCCTTCTCACTTCCCTCTCTGGCTTGCGCACTCTTAAAGGTACAGTACCCTTATTTTCTGACATGACCCGGATGAAGCTGAGCTTTTAGCCTGCTTCACTGGAAATGTGTGGCTTTAAGCGAGATTGTGGAGAAACCCTTCACGTGATCGAACTGTAACATTTTCTACTATATATATAGTACTGAGCAAAAGTGAATGAAGTTAGTCACGATGCCTTCTGCGTTATTGAGTCAGTACAAAGAATTTTATATTTCCAAACATTATATTTCCAAAAAAAAAAACTATGAAATGTTACAGAAATGTGTTTGTATGTCAGTAAAGAAAGCAGCATATTATGTAAAAGACACTATCAAATTCCTTTTGGTTTCAGATTGCTGGGTTTTGCATACATGTATGCATGAGGGGAAAAAAAAAAAAAAAAAAAACGTCCAGAAGAACTGTGGCAGATTCTCCAAGATGTTCAGTAAAACTTTCAATCTAATTTCCTCATAAAACTTCACAAAAAAAAAAAAGCAAAGGGTCGTCACACCAAATATTGGCTTTGTTTAGTGTATCACTGTTTACTGCTCTTTATAGTATTTTTATGTATAAACATTTAATTTATGTTTGCTTTACAGCATTTCTTTTCACAGTATAGTATAGTATAGTATAGTTCTCTGAGTGTTCCTGAACTGAAAAACCTGTATGGCTAAAGGTTTGGGAACACGTGACCATCACACCCATATGTGGTTCTTCCCCAAACTGTTGCCACAAAGTTAGAAGCACACAATTGTATAGGATGTCTATGTATACTGTATCATTACAATTTCCTTTCACTGGAAGTAAGGGGCCCAAACCTGTTGCAGCATGACAATGCCCCTGTGCACAAAGCAAGCTCCATGAAGACATGGTTTTCAAAGGCTGGAGTGGAAGAACTCGAGTGTCCTGCACAGAGCCCTGACCTCAACCCCACTGAACACCTTTGGGATAAACTGGAGCGCCAACATCAGTGCCTGTCCTCACAAATGTTCTTGTGACTGAATGAGCACAAAACCCCACAGCCATGCTCCAAAATCTGGTGGAAATCCTTCCCAGAAGAGTGGAGGTTATTGTAACAACAAAGGGGAGACAACATCTGGAATGTGTAATTTTACAACTTTGTCCACAGTTAGTGCGTAAGCACTCTTCTCTGTTTTGATGATAATGCGATGGCACAGAAGCATCAGACACATAACTTATATCTGATTAGAAAACTGAATTGATTAGGCTTCTATTTCACTATGGCACATATCTTCTCCAGTATTCATCCTGATTAAAGCATGAAATTCACGTAGTATGGAAATCACAAATAGCTATCAAGGCGTTAGGCATCTTTACGCAAACTGATTGTTTTTACTACTGCTTTGATAAACTGTTTCCTTACTCAACACGATCTCTTCAGGCAGACAGCCCAGTAACCTACATAAAATCTTTCCACATCATTTTGGTAAAATATGACTTCTTATGATGCATTCAAGGTGAAGTTGCAACGTGCAATTCCCTGCCTACAATCAGTAAAAGCCACTGAAAACACAACCTCAACTAGATATTTCACTCACTCACTTGATACACTGGGATGTACTGATTTGATCCTGAGTATCAGTATTTGCCTTGATGATGCCCTGAAACAAAAATGGGTATCGAATCAGAGCATATTGTCAAACCCACTGATAGACTTTATGCCACAGATTTTGCATGTGAACATAATATTATTTTAAGCCATGTTGTTTCATGTAACTTAGCAGCAAAAACTTGCAGAGCGCTTGGGGATGTGTGTATTATTCAATGCTCAGAGCTCTTGTATCATGAAAAGAGGATCGCTGAATCAATTATTTGAGAATTATACCTGGAGGAGAAAATAAATTGCATAGATGATCAACTTGGTGCAAATATAGTTCTTCAGCCAAGTTTGGTACCCAGTTTTGCTTCTCAGTTTACTTGGCATCAATCATCATGTAAACATCCTGCCAGGATCACTCACATGCCAAAATGAAATCCTTTGGGAAGATTTTGGGTCAGGAGGGATGCAAGCTAATGAAATATAAATTGGACCACTTAATAATACAATTTGCACATTTTAATGAACAGTATGAGTGCATATTTGCAAGTTTAAATAGATTACATGGTTAAATGATCACAAGTACAGTTCAAGATGTTTTAGCAGCTTTCTTCATTTCTGTTGCTAACAATAGGTCACAGTGTCAGAAATAGACTCGGGAAAGTCTGTCGGAGATTATTTCAGCATTTCTCACAGTGCTAATTAATGCACATAAATTTCAATCACTTCAACAAAATGACTTGTTACATGTATTGACCTTATAGCTCAAACCTTCCTAAAACTAAACTAAAACGGCAAAAGGAAACAAAGGTATTTTGTTGCTTGTTTGGAGAAATTTTTGACATTTGAAACACACATGCTTTCAGACATTTTAGACAAAATTGTGCTCCGGGTACCTCAATACCCCTCAGGATGTCTTTAATAACATGAGCTATTAAAAAGTCTCAGTATGATCTGTTCTAACGATGTCATAACAATACCAAACACGAAAACTAGTCGTCTATTACTTGAAATTGAACTTAATATACTTGAAATCGCTTTAATAATTTAAGCAGTGGTTTATTACAGGGCATTAATGCAATCTATAATTCATTTCCTTGTCCAGACTTTGTTTTGTGTCCTTGTACTGTAGTATTTTTGAAAAGTCAAAAAAAGAGAAAACATGAAATGTGATATACACTAGGGAAGTTGCATTTATGCAAAAAGTCAAGGATTTAGATCCTCAGTATCAAATCTATATTACATTTTCTGAATATCCATATTTTCCAGGTTTGCAAATGTGTACCTTTAAATATTTTCATACCTTCCCAGACTTTCTCGACTTGCAGTAGACCCCTGTGATGTTTTCCCCTCCTCCTTTTTACCTTTTTAAAATAACTAATAGACACGAAAGGACATATAAGAGATTTAATTATACTATGCAGCAAAAATTAGTCTTCCAACATGAACAATAAAACATACTTGCACATGTTTTGTACAGTGTGAGTATGAATTGTTTTAACAAAAATATAAAAAGATGGGAAAAAAAAAACCCACTGGTAAAGAACCACACCTCTTGGGTGTGTTTACATTACAGGTAGTACGTGTTGGACCAGGTGTATGTAAACCCGAAAATCTGTTTTGTGATACTGATGAGTAAGTCAATCATGTCACAGTAACTGGTTACCAATTCCAACAAGGATTCTGAATTTTGACAAGCAACCTGTGGGCAAATCAAATCTGGGTCACTTTATTACTCCAACCACAACTTCATACTCTGGAGAGGGAGAGAGAGAGAGATAGAGAGAGAGATTTAACTGGAGACTGGTGAGCTGTCTTCTCACACACATTACTATATTCCAGCTCCACTTCATTTGGACGTCTGTAATATGCATGTAATGTGCGTTTCCTGTCCCCTCTCCAGTCCACCCCAGGCCGCACTTTGTTGCTCTTTGAGAGTCCTTGTAGGTCTATCCAGTGCCAGCGGCTGCTTTCCTCATCATCTCCTCATCCTGTACGGAGAGCTCAGTGAGTTTACGGCCCAGCCTCTCGTGCAAGTCAAGGTACTTGGCCACGCAGCGATCCAGACACACTGCTTCGCCTTTTGACAATTCTGCTTCCTTGTAGTGAGGAGGAACACACTTCCTGTGACACGCGTTGGTCATTCTGCAGGAGGAAGAAAAGACATTTAAGCACACGTTCTCATGATAAAACCTACTAACATTCCACTTCTTGAGTTTATAAATAAACTCTAATGCTAACATTCACATCGTCATTCCCCGGAGACAGACCCGAGAGAACCCGGCTCTGTGTGTCCGAGACACTAGCAAAACCTGCTTTATGTCAAAAAAAAAAGTATTTAACTGAGAGCCATATCTTTTACTCATTCAAAAGCACCAATACAGTGTCAACTCATTACAACCCTGCCATCATATGATATCTCAAAGACACTTTAGTTGCAGAGCAAAATGTTTACCTAGGACATCAGTTATGACATTATTACTGTGTAAACAGTGGTGTCCCAGCAACCAGAACCTAAGGTCTGTTGGTAACCAAAAAGGTACTCATTATACTCCGTCACACATTACGTGTGACACACGTGGCACACTTACATGTAGAGTTATGGTACCTGCTGTAGCATTTCAGTGATTAAAGGCTCTGAGCTACTGATTACAAGGTCATGAGTAGCCAATGGACCTTTATCCCTCTCCGCTCCAAGGGCACCATATCATGGTTGGCCCTGTGCTCTGACTTGAGCTTCCTAAAAAGCTAGAAAATGTGAAAGGAATTTCAGTGTAATGTACTTGTAGCACATGTGACAATAAAGGCTATGTTCTTAAAAATATTTTTCTTTTCATTGTCTATCTGCAACATTTACTTGATCAGAAAATGTAACCAGGTATGAACAAGAAACTAGGAGCTACCACATTATGACCGAGCAATACATCACAAATATAACACTACAATAATGGAGAACATTTTCATGAGTATGTAGTAAATTATTTATGTGTCATCAGAACAGCACATACACATTTGCAGTTCCTGTGAAAAACTAAAGAAAAGAAGGAAAAATGACAACTGGTACAAAAAATACTAACACACACACACACACACATATATATATATATCTCCCCAATCAGCTGTTTATTTCTGTATGTAACAATGGAGTGTTATAAAAGTACCAATGATACCAACAATTCTCATAGAAAAGTGTGTTGTGAGGTAATTTTTGATGTATATTGATATGAATAACTTAGAGTTGTAATCAGATTCTGTAAATAAAATTTCAGGTTACTAATTTAATCACAAATGTGACTCTTTCAATGTGTATAAGTCTCAACCAAATAAGTGGGTGATTTCTTGATTTTCTGGTCATATTATTCAGATTTATTAAAATTAGCCACACATAGTTCACGTCACTGATTCTTCAAGTAGAGACAGGGTTTTTCAATAACATCTTGACCATTGACTTTTAAGCACAAGCATTTGCCTTTAAACAAAAAAAAAAACAAAAAAAACCACCAGATGATATGAAATGTGATAGGATAGGAAGTTGTGTTTTTTTTCTTTGCTGTCAAATTTAATACAATATTAAAAATATGCTAACATGATACATGACTGACAAGATGGCAAGCACTCAAAAATCTAGTGGCAAAAAATGTTATTTCGATACCTGAACGACATCATGATAGTATTTAACTAGATGAAGTAACGGGTATGCAAAAGAATCCAAGCAGTGAACTTCAATGTACCAAGTACCGTGATGTTAAAATATTGTGATTACTAGTATCACCCAATTCCACACAATATAGATCCTGATGCTGCAAGACCACATTTGATGGGTTTCATATGACTGCTCTATGTCTACGGTCAGTCCCTGATTTATTCACTGCTATTGTGTGTAACAAATGTTGATTAGCTGCTCTTTGGCTGAGATTCCCACTTGAACTGAATGAGTCTATAATTTGGCTTGCCACACTAATGTGTTGCTCAGGGTTGCTCATTTTCTCCTTGTTTCCAAGCACATTGTAAGAACAAGCAAAATTAATGCCAACTTCAGTAAAAATACTGTTAATGAATGTGTTGGGATGCACAACTAAAACAGAGTAACTGCTTCAGTATCTGTGGTTGGAAGGTTCAGAAATAATCCTCCAATAAATAAATAAGCCGGTAACTATTTGAATGGTTGGATTCTATTCAGAAAACTAACCTGTCATACAATCAAAAAGAAGTCAGGGATTTTATTTCTTAAATATGTCAAAGGTGTTTTTTTTCGCTGCCAAAATTTGAGAAACTCTGTTCTGTGAAATCCCTTTACATTCAGCTCATAGTGCTAGCCCAGTGTTTCTCTACTACACTCCTGGAGCAACACCACCTGCACATTTCGGTATTTTCCCCTCTTACTTTCACAATTTAAACTACTTCAAGCTTGTTAATTAGTTAATTAGTTGAATCAGGTGAGTTCAGAGCAGACCAAAATGAATGAGGACTGAGAAACTCATTTCTTGTAGCGTATTAATAAAAGGCTATTTAAGTATTTTTTTTTTTTATATTGCTATACAGTTATAGCAAGGGTGTCCAATCTTATCCACAAAGCACCAGTGTGGGTGCAGGTTTTCATTCCAATCAAGCGGAAGCCACACCTGACTCCACCTGTTTAATCAGTTGACCTTGGTTTTCAATAGACTCTGGTGTGGCTTCTGCTTGGCTGGAATGAAAACCTGCACCCACACCGGCCCTTCAAGAGTAAGACTGAACACTCCAAGTTAGACTGTGATGGACTGATGTCCCAGTGCCCCCACATGCCCAGTGTTCCCGGGAATAGGGACCAGACCCCCACAACCATGACCAAGACAAAACTGCAGATAAAGGAATTCTTCACAATGCATCCGAGTTTGCGTTTTGTTAATCTATTATTTAATTCTTTATTAAAAATCAAGTCATCCTTGGTTTTTTTTTTCTTTTTCATTAACATGGTTGAAAGGGATGTCCGTAAAATGAGACTACCATGAAAATTAGGGACTAGACCACTTGATCATACCCCTAAGTTTTTTGATAAATAATGCAAAGCACTTCTGCAAGTTGCTCTTAATAAAGCTGACTGTTAAATGGGGTGAGCGAATGAGTGAGTGAATCAATGAATGAACTGTCAGAAAGCACACTTACAGAGGTGAAATATAAACCTGAATCATGTAGGGCCAGGGCGTCAGACTCAGGCCACACAGTCAAGATATTCATGTTTTCTTTTCTAACAATAAATTTACACCGTGACTGTCTCAGTCATTAGCTGGTGAATGAAATCGGGTGTGTTAAAGGAGGCAGAGTTTTAAAGTGCATGTGAGCACTGTGGCCTTCAGTCAATGAAGTACAACACTCCTGGTGTAGGTATACAGACATGTACCCCCAGACAGAGGACTTCATTGGAACTTGTGACGAAACGACGTAAGGACCAAACTGAAAACACGACGTGACTGTAACATTGTCATATACAAACATCAGAAACTAAATCAGAAAAAGAGATCACATCTGTGTATTTACTGTGTATTTTAAGTCATCTCATATTGTCGTGTGTTTGGACTTTATGCAGTCCTCTGAAACCACATTACATCCCTATCTATACAAGTCATACTGAGGAAATGGCAATAAAACCTACTTAAAGTTGCTTAAAGGTTTGCTTGAGGGGACAAAAGCCCTTGCCTTCGTAAATTACACACAAAACACATTCTGCATATTACTGTCTTTTTAGAGAATACACAGCTTATTACGGTAAAGTGAGAGGCAGCAGCATGGCGCAACAAACTTAATCAATATTTACAGTACATAAGGTCATCTCCGCAATCGGTCGATCGTACAAGTCTTATAAAAGTTTAACAGCAGTAAATCATTTTAGATATGATGGCAGTGTTTAACGCATTAAAACATATAAACTAGATGATTCGTTTTAACGTGAAAACAGTTACAAACTGAAAGACCTTTATACAAAGCTTCCATTAGCATGCTAGCAGATATAAACGTTACCGGTTGTACATGTCTGCCATCATTTCCACCTCGAGTTCAGCCGCCAGTTGCTGCGCTTTCATGGGGTCCATCGTGGATTTTCAGCCCGTTTAAAACCCCACCGAGCTCCGATGAAATGCAGTAAATTAACAGCAACGTTTAACCTTCAGTCAAAGGAGAGCGGCACAAGCGCACGTGGGGCTTGTCGCTACCTGACCAGCGTCCTCTGACCAAGTTGGACTGCGCATGCGTGAGATTATGCGCCTGCGCAATGCGAACAAGTTGTCAGAGGCGAGGCTTTTTATTACACTCCATACATCATGTGCAATGAGTAGATTTTACACCACATAGCCTGTTTACTTCACTGTAGTACAATATGGCGATTTCAAAGCGTTTTGCATGTCCCCTGTTAAACAAAGATGACTTGTAATACAATATGTACACTATTTGGCCAAAAGTATGTGGACACCTGACCATCACACCTACAGTACATGAGCCTGTTGGACATCCCATTCCAAAACCATGTGTCTGTTGGGATTTGAGCCACTGCTCCGGGTGTGTGTTCACTACTGTGTGTGTGTGCACTTGGATGGGTTAAATGCAGAGCACAAATTCCGAGTATGGGTCACCACACTTGGCCACAAAGTCACTTCACACTTCACTTCACACTTCATTCAGTCAAAAGAGCATTAGTGAGGTCAGGCACTGATGTTGGACAAGAAGGCCTGGGTCACAATCATTGTTCCAGTTCATCCCAAAGGTGTTCAGTGAGGTTCAGGTCAGGGGTCTGTGGAGGCCACTGGAGTTCCTCTACACCAAACTCGTCAAACCTTGTCTTTATGGACCTTGCTTTGTGCACAGGGGCAAAGTCATGCTGGAACAGGAAAGGGCCTTCCCCAAACTATTACCACAAATTTGGAAGTGTACAATTGTCTAAAATGTCTTAATGACCCTTATTGGAACTAAGGGGCCTAGCCCAAACCCTGAAAAACAGTCCAAGATTATTATCGCTCCTCCACTAAACTTTACTGTTGACACTATGCCCTCTGGTAAGTAGCATTCTTTTGCATGGTTCTACAGTATCATGGTTGAGCTGTTGTTGCTTCTAGATGCTTCCATTTCACAATAAATCGTGAATGTCAACTGACCCCGTCTAAAATGTCCTGTCTTCAAAGTGTTTGACTGAACACCGTTTCCACTGTAGGGGTAACAGAAGTCACTGGGCTCTTCAGTAAGATACATTCTACTGCTAGTATTTGACTATGGAGACTGCCTGACTATGTGATTGATTTTATGCACCTGTTAGCAATGGGTGTGGCTGAAACTCCTGAAATCAATAATTAGGAGGTGTGTCCACATACATTTAAAATATAGTGTATGTCAAATATGGTGTCGTAACATAATTGTATTTTTTGTAATGGATGCCTAGAGAGTGTTTTCGTGTTTTATTTATCGTGGTACTGCCTATTTGTAATACTTGGCTAAATCTTTGTGCCTTTATCATTGATATTGATGAGCATTTTAGTTTATGATTTTTTTGGTCTTCTAAAAACCCATGAAGATATGTACTACACGCATGCTTCTATGACAAATCCTATAGCAATTATAGTAATATTGGCTAACTTTCATATCTATAAATTAATTTTTATTTTAAAGTTTAAACACCTTACATTGTCATAATTCTGTCATTTTAATAGGTTTCACTACATTCATCTTTAGTAACTGCTTTATCCTGGTCAGGGTCCAGGTGGATTTGGAGCCTATCCTTGTAACTCTGGGCACAAGGCATGAGATTTTCCCCTGCGGATGGGACGCCAGTCCTTCGCAGCGCACCACACACACAAATTGACACACTCATTCACATCTAGCGGTGTAGCAAGACCAATGTATCTTAGCCAAACAACCTACCCTACCAGAGGAAACCTGCAAACACACAGGGAGTATGTGCAAAACACTGCATAGACAGTAACCCAAACTCAGGCTGAAACCCAGGACCATGGAGCTATGAGCCAGCAATGCTACCTACTGTGCTGCTGTGCCACAATATTCTTGCAATATTCTAAACTAATGATTGCTCATTCAGTATTATGACAGAAATATTCTTTTCACAAAGTGTAGGCTTTACTTAATGACCTAATCAAGAGCCAAACAAAAATAATGTGCAGTTACTGGTGTTTTTGTTAGTGCAGGAGAAAAATGCACACAAATGAATTGATCCAACTAAAACTGTCAACACCTATCTGCATAAATTAAGTTTTTAAATGCACATACATAATCTTAATAATAATAATAATTATACCTGGAAAAATAAACAGAAATTTACAAGTGCTAAACTTTTTTGTTGCACTGTGTTGATCATTTGGGAAAAGATTTTGATGCTCGCAAAGTGTAAGAAGAGTTCAATCTGATTCCTCTCCAGTCACATCAACCTCTTCCTCTTCCTCCTCCCCCTCCTCCTCGTTCAACTCATTCTCCTCTTCCAGAATAGTGTTGCACTGAGTACCAGCTACAGTGCATGGCTCAAGAGGAGAGTCAGAGATGTCATCCACAACAAGCTCCTCTTCAGCACTGCTGGAGTCCTCTGCTGACTCACTGTTCACATCAGGCAGAAACAGCGCTGATGAACCTAAGGTATCGATTGACGCACTGCTGAGATCAGGCTCCTCTCCATGTCGAATAGAGGATGCTTCAGGATTTATAACTTCTGAAGTCATCTCAGATGTAGCTGTCAAAAAAAAAAACAATAAATAAATAATCAAATAAATAAATAACAACAACAATAATGACATTTTTAATTTGGATAACCAAAAAGAAGACTTCTAAATAATTAAATAAAGTGAGATTTTGCTATCTTGTTCAGGAGTTGTACAGGACATTGATTTGTAAGCTAAACTATCCTGTAAACCAATAGATTAAGATCGTCAGTGGTAACTGAAAGTCAAACACAGAACAATGCTATGCATTTAAGTAATGTAGTGAAGAAAGCCATACCAGTGTGTATTAATACTACATGTAATGTTCCGCAAATAAAATTATGCATTAGTTAATATTCTCTTAGCAAGAGCATTGTTAACAGATCACGTACATGCTGTGGGACGAGAGCCAGGAGTATCGAACAAAGGCTTGGTCAAAACAGGAAGCAATTTATTTTCCTCATCTTAGATAAAATATAAAGCGTTCCTCTAAAGATTAAAAATAGCAAACACACACATCCAACCAGAGTCTCATTCCTCAAACCTGACGTCAAGAGTTAGGCATTGTGCTGTTTAGCAGAACTTTACTTAACTCTATTTTAGTGAAGTTACTAGGTTGTATTCATAAAATTAAAAGCCAAGAACTCTCGTAACTAACTGGCAATTCCACTATAGATATTCCACAATGTTACATGATGCATACAGAATCCTGGGTAAAGCTTAATCTTAAGGAGTATGTCTGTGTTACAGCATTGATAATAGTAGAACTACAACTTAGTAAATGCAATCCATATTGTACATGCACGTAATGTGAAGAAATAGTGTGCTGTCATAGGAAAATAGTCCATGACAGGGTGGTGTGATGTAGCCTGACAAGAAGCACAGTTACTGTTACCACCCTGAAGTTGATTATTTACCAAGAACAGCCCATCTTGAAGTATTTTATACTTCTTGAACCAAAGAAATTTGCCAACAATTCAAAATTTTTAAAAAACTATCAATTTTATAGTTGAAAAAACTATACGTTTATAGGTACATTTAATGTTCTGAAAGTTAGTTCCTGTTATCACTCACATTATAGCAGCTATAAACAGTCGTTTCCTTACTAGCCTCTCTTTTCTCCATTCATATTGGAAAATTTAAAGTATTACCTCTGACTGTTACATCGTACTGACACTGCAGACTCCTTCCAAAAATGCTGAGTAAATCTCCTCATAACAAACTTCAACAATTATTCATTTTAAAATAAATAAATAAATAAATAAATCTGTGTATGTGGAGTGTCCACCATATTAATCTCTGTGTACGCTGTTACTGTAGAAGCGATATCATGTTAAGACAGTGTGTGTTAATAATCAGAACTAAGCATTCAGCAGTGCTGTGGTGTAAAACACTGACAATGTCCAGGTTGAATAATATGTGGTCAGGAACAGAAATTATCATAGCATTGACTACAAACTGTCTATATACCATGATAGTGCCATACAAACTCTCAGCTTGCCACACCCTGAGAGCTTCTTATAGATATGACGAGAAAGACACAATTTGAACTTTCATATAATGTACATTTAAAATTTAAGAAGCTCAATGTTACCTTCATCTGGTGGCATGACTTCAACTTCAGTCCTTAGAATCTGCTGTCCATTTAATTCTTCCTCATGAGCAAGAGCTTCTCCATCATTAACCATCTCAAGAGACATCTGGCTTTCCTCTACATCAATATCATCAACACTTCCCCCTGTAGCAACCACTTCATCTCCATGACCTGTAGCAAGCTGAGCACTCTCATCTATCACATCCACCTCAGCATCACTTGTCCCAGCTTCATATTCATTCGTTCTGTTGATATCTACGCACTCTGTTTCCCTTACTGTTTTCTCATTTTCTTTCTCCTTTTTCCAAACTTCTTGTCCTTCCATATTACCAATTCGAGTGCTCCCAGTCCCTTCAAGATGCAACTCTTTAGTCTTGATTAATTTTACCTCTGCTGGCTCATTAGAAACTGGAACTTCACAAAGACTTTCTGTAATTTGTTCATCGGTTTTTGGTTTCTCCGTCATGTTTTCAGGATGGAATAATGTTGTAGTTGATTCATGTTGCAAGTTATTATCCATCCCAAAATTATTGTTAAAATCTCTTGCTGGTGGGATTGTACACAAGCGAGAAGCAGCATTCAGATCAACAGAATCATGAATGGATATACCTGCATTCGCACTAATATCAGCTTCTCTTACAATGTTTCCATTCACCAAACATCCATTTACATTTATGGATGAATTTTCAACTTGTTCACCGTCATCTCTGTTTTCTGAATCCACTTCACATTTGTCTAAAACTTCATCAGGTTTATCAGTCCCTGGTACACCTCTCTCTACCTCACACTCTTCAGCTGTATCTTTCTTTTCCTGTTTATTATTGTCCTTCATTAACTTGGTACTCGTGCGATCAGGCTTTGGGGGTTCTCTGAGCGTCTTACAGGTGAGACTTAGAGGTAGACTAGTCCTGATTTTTCTATCAGTTGTCTGCAAAACTGATCTTAGTTGATGATTAATAGGTAGAAAATGCTGAGTAACTGTGGTGCCTGCACTGAAAACGGACTGATGGAAAATCTTATCACAAAAACTTGCTTTCTTAGATAGACTAGCAGATATTTTGGGCTGTTTGTCTTCTTCTCTGTTCAGGTTCACATCTGGAATAACTTTCTCAGGCTCTAGGAAGGGATTTTCCATTTCTGGTTCTGGTGGTATGTTATTCTTTTCACATTCATTGATTAAATCTTTTACTTTAGTAATGGCTTGTGCAAGGCCTAAAGGATGGTCTACTTTAAGCAGCCTCTCACTCTCATGTATTGGTACACACTCCTTGCTCATTTGTGTTAACTGTAAGTCGTGATGGCTGGAAGAAGACAAAGCATTAAGGACTGCAGGTGAACTGTTAAGTTTACTTATTTCACTTAAGTCTTCCATCAGGGTTTTAGCGCATGTTCTTTTTTGAAGGGGCCTCCCACATCCACGTTTTGCCACAAAAGAGCCAGGCTGTTTTGCATCCCAAACACCTTTTTGGCATGCCTCTTGACCTTTACACTTGAAAGACTGACTTCTCTGGCAGAGTGACACATTCTCCTGAGATTTCAGATCTACTGACACTGTTTTCCTTGCCTTGGCAGCCTTCAGGCAATTCATTTTCTCAGAGGGTACAGGGTTACTAATGTCTTGTATGTTGTCAATGTGTCTTATATTCTTTATCTTCACACTGCAGGGATTTACCACCTTAACTGTTTGTGTATCAACTCCATTTGGGTAACCAGCCATCTTAGCTTTTTTTCTATAAGGCTCATTAACAGCTTCAACACTGTGCCTTGCTGTAGATATTTCTCTGATTACTGATTCATTCATCTGCCTGTCCAGTATGTTGTCTTTTGTCCCCTTTAACAGGTCATTCTCAAAATCTGTTATTTTTGCCTTTTTCTCCTCTGATTTGCACTCACTGGCCTCGCCATTGTGATCTCTATTTGATCTTAAAGGGCATGAGTTCTTCTCTACCGCTGAGCACTGTAACTCATTTACATGTAGAGAAGTACATGATGGATTCTGTTGGTTAGTTTTGCCGGGAAGTGCTTGTGGTTGAATTGGAGAAGACGTGTATCTCAATGCGGGCTGGTGGTTGACATGTGATGCAGAAAGGCATGAAGAAAATTCCAGTGGTCTTAAAGGATCTTGGGCAGAAAAAATACCAGTTGTTTCGCCTGCTTCTAATGTAAGAGGTGAAAGACATCTTGGGAGTCTCATCTCACTGAAATCTGCCCAGCTTTCAGAATTGGGGGCTTGACCAACATGTGATGATTGCCAGGCTGACACCTGATCTGTTACATGAAGCTGCTCTGGACACTGTTTTCCTACTGGTGTGGGATCAGCCTGTGCTGCATTACTTGTGGCTGTTCTTGAGATTTGAGTTTGTATATCACATTCTTCACTGGCATCACTCACAGTCTGCTTCCCTGAATGCCCATAAGTATCTGCCCCCCAAAAGAAATTATTAAATACAGTCTTCAACTCAACTACATTTTGATTCTCATGACCTTCAGTACCAAAAGTAAGTCTGGATGGCACAATGTCTGTTACGGGACATGACGGTGTAAACGATGAATCAATATTTTTCTTCTGTGTCGTGCATGGAGAGGTATAGGATAACAATGTTGGGTAACTTGCCACTGATGCAACATTCTTTAGATCCCATTTTCTGCAACTAGATAGGTCCTCAGACCCTGCAATAGGAGGCATAGTCATAGTTGAGCATTAAGACAGGCATATTAAGCTCCCTAGACAAAAATAATCACATCCACCAACAGCAGAGTGTTACTGGTGAGTGTGAACAGGTTGTGCACCTGGATAAATGTACACTACATGGCCAAAATTATGCGGACACCTGAGCATCACACTAACATGCAGGTCATCCCCAAACTGTTGCCACAAAGTTGGTAGCAAACAAATGTCTTGAATGTTGTAGTATTTGAGATTTCCCCTTTCTAGAACTTAGCCCAACTTAACCTGTTAGAGCATGACAAGGTTGGAGTGGAAGAACTCAAGTGTCCTGCATAGAGCCCTGACCTCAACCCCACTGAACACCTTTGGGATAAACTGGAACGCTGGCAGTCCAGACCTCCTCGTCTGACATCAGGGTCTGATCTCACTAATGCTCTAATGGCTGAATTAGAAAACAAAACCCCACAGCCACGCTCCAAAATCTAGTGGAAAGCCTTCCCAGAAGAGTGGAGGTTAGTATAACAGCAAAGGGGGAATCAATCTGGAATGGGATATTCAACAAGCACATATGGGTGTGGTGGTCAGGTGTCTACAAACTTTTATGCACACAGTGTAAGTGTATCAGGTACAGTAACGTTGCTGGGGATTTTTAACATTGTGTTCACTTACTGGCCAGTTTATTAAACACTTGTACAATGTTGCTAGATAGAGGCTAGATACTTTCAGAGACTGTTGGCTGTATACATTTGGAGACTGTTTCTCAACCCAGCAGTGACATTGTGTTGTTTAAAACCCCCAGCAATGCCGATGTGCCTGATATGCTCATTGCAGCATCACTATGTCTCCCAGTGAGTAGATACAAAGCAGGTGTTCCTAATAAATTGGTAACACCTATGCTGTGCATTACAGTCCCACTGACGAGTATGTTTGAAATACGTGTCAGTTACACATGATTGATCTTGATTGATTCTTTTGTCAAGTGTTTTTTTTTTTTCCTTAACAAATTTCAAAGTTCAATTAAAAAGCTGAACCAGTGATAATGTTGCAATAATGTCCTACCATAATGTCAGGAGTGATTTAATTGAAAATTTTCAGTGCTATGCCAATAAGCTTTTGTACCTGCTTCTCTTTGTTCGGAAGTGCTTGATGTTGTCCCAGATCCCATAGTTCCTAGATTATGGCCAAGCAAACAAAGATATGAAGCTGGTGAATTAGCTACAGCTGCACACGTCTCCAATTTATGATCCAGGTGTGCATGCATGCTGTTGTCCCCCTCCACTGTGACCGAGGGTAAGCTGTTTAAACCCACTGTGACCATCTCTAACAGCTTTTCAATATGTTCATCAGACTCTTCAGACTGTGACAAACCCGGTGATAGAGGTGGCATTTGTAAAGGCAAGGAGAGAGGAACAGGATCAGGGATATGGAGACAAAAGTACTCTGAAGAGGGCCTGGTTGGTGTGGCAAGAAGAGGCATGTTCAGCTCTGAGGGAGGTGTGAGCGTGACAGTTTCAAGATTCTGACAATTCAATGAGGGAGTGGGGCTCAGCTGGTCTTCTACAGAGCTCTTATGGGTCTGTTTGAGAGCAGCGTCACCACAGAGTCCAGGAGACACAGGAAATGTCAAGGAAAAGAAAGTAGAAAACGTATGACTGGGTAGAACCCTCTGAACATAAAATTGAAAAAGATAATGTTGCTTCAGAATCCACCTGAAGTTATCTGACAGTAAAGTACAGACAATTTATTTACTGAATCTGACCCACAATGTAAAGAGCTGTTACCTCAGCAAGACTGTGCGTCACTGGTGGGTCATCAGAGGATCCACAAGGTTTTGATCCATCAACTGAACTCTCCTCTTCGACGCTAACAATCTCCCACAATGCCCCACTCCTCTGCCTCTTCAGTTTAATCTTCAGTGAGATCTGTGTGCCTCCCTGCTGTACAACTGCAGAGTTAAAAAAGAATCTTTCCTCCTACTTCCTTTTGCTTTCTCCAAAGACTAGTTCTGATCATCTTTTGTCAATTTACTTACCTGCTTTGAAATTTTTGCTCTTTTCTTTTCCTTTTGAGTTTGCTTAGGTTTGGCGTGCACTCTAACCGACTCTTCAGCACTGTTTGATGGAGAGTGAGCAACATTCTCATCTATCCAGGCAAGACCAGCATCTGGAGAAATGCTGTTATATTCGCTAGGAACATCAGTTAATTCCTCAGGCAGGACTATAGACAGCTCTGGCTCTGACGCAATGCACGTATCTGCAAAGTGAGCTTCAGTGCTGTCTGTCTGAGTGCCTGAATGAGAAAAACTCTGTTTTTCTGACAGGATCTGTATGCATGCATCTTTCTTTCTCCCTCCTGTCTCTTCTGTCTGCAGTCCAATCTCTCTCCAACTTGCAGTTTTATTCTGGTGCCTGTTCACCTGCTTTTGCTTCCCTACCATAAAGTTACTGAAGCCCAGCTTGTAGGCAATGTCAATCACTTCCTGCTGTTCATCCAAGCTCTCTCCCTCTATCTCACCTGAGTACATGAACCCAACCAGCTTCAGCAGGGCATAAGCCCCTACTGCTTCCAGCTGTACTAGTCTACTCTGGCCCACTGGAAGTGAAGGAGCATTGGCAAAGGCTCTACAGAAAACTGGGCTTAGGGCAGACAACACACAGCTATGCGCAGGAATAGAGACACCTAGGAAAGTAGAACAAATACACATTAATAGAAATGGCTATAATGGATATGAAGTGTACACAGACAAAGACAAAATGCAGCAAAATAAAGCAACAAGCCACAAGAGGGCATGTGTTACAGTTATTTTATTAAAGGTAAAGGTGTTCTTAGGCACATCGTGAAGCGGAGTACTTGAAACCAGCTTTTTTTTTTTTAAACAGCATCAAAAACAATATGATCAAATCCAGTGCTCAATAAATAGTTGAATTTATTATTAATAATAGAATATTATTAATAATATTAATAATATAGAATAATATTATAGAATAACAATATCCTATAAACAATTTTTCCACCACACAATGAAGTCTAAGCAACATAACAGGCAAAGATTATTCCATTTCCAGAACAATGACTTAAATGTAATGGTTTTATTGGTTTAAAACCTGGCGCATTAATACAAATGGATCATTCCATGTCAGTTCAGATACAGTTGTTGCTGCATGCCTGGCAACGTGCTACCAACACTGTAGCATGCTTCTGTCTACAGCCACTGAGTATGCAGTACTTCATGTCAGAACTTTCCATTAAATTAAATAATTTTATAACTTGCTCTTTCCAGTCAAACAGTTTACCTTATATGTATATAGTTGAATAGGCAAAAAAGCTCATATTTGGATAAATTTAAAAATGAAGACAACAAGGAAGGACCTTGTAATTTGGATCATAACAAGACCATACCTAAAACATATTTCACATAATTTTTCATGATTCTACTAATGAGTCAAGATCACCATCTGGCATATTGCAATTTTGTCAATATCTTAAATTCTGTTGGTACTTCAGACCTTGGATTTTGAAACAAAGCCAAGGAAAATGAAGTAGTTTAAGCGCAAATGGAGACTTTTAGCATCTGTGTCTATTAAACTGTGGTCTATAAGCCCCTAATGTCACTGGGAGACTTTGCAATTTGTCCCATTTTGAGGAACCCATAAGAAAAAACAGGCCCTCTGCAGTGACTCCTGAGCATTTAAACAGATAGAAAACAAGTTTGTCTTTATGTCGGCCAAATTTCATGTGGCCTGGAACAACATCTCTGGAGATATTAAATCCTAACCATGACTTCCCAGATAAGACATTTTTTAATTAGAAAATATTATATTTTTCAGGGCAGTGAAAAACTGTGATGTTACTGTGATGTTCGGCCAAAATACTTTACAGACTTTTAGGTTTTAGGTCACAAGCAATAAGTTTAAAAAAAAAAACAATGAACAAAATCTGAGACATGCAGCAACAATCCTATCAGGATTGACAAGGAATGACCCAAAATTCAATTATGTGGGCAGTCACAGGTGTGCATATATCAAAGACTTTACAACAGCTTCAAACATGGTTCAGGTTTTAGAAACTATCCTAAAGGACACTTACGTGATCATGTTTATGGTCTACCATTTGTAAAATATTCTTGTGCAGGTCCTACGTGATCATGAGCTGCAAATGAATTCACTCTGTTCTCTAGGGCTGTTAAATGCCTTGCAAACTGCTTTAGATATTATTACCTTAAATTTTGTAATAATGAAATGAATTCAGTAATTTAATTATTTTATATATCCACAGAGTGAACATTAGTAGTAGAAATACACCTTGATTTTTGCAAGGTCCTGTGAAAAACTGACTGCTTGAGACTTTGGGTTTTATAAATAATCTTAACCTGGTATTTAATTCCTTCCCTTCTTCTGTCACTGTTCCCTTTCGTCTCACCCTCTGTCTGCAGAAGTGTATCACAGTGAACGCTGCATTGCTGCTGTTTCTGCAGTTCACAAAGTAGACGCAGGGCAAAGCCAGGCTGCTCGTACCTCCACATCATAAGAACTACACACAAAAAAAAGACAAATGAATGTCAAAACTTGCATGATCAGGCATGTCATATTTAATTACTCAAGCTTTTAATGCAATGCATCATCCGAAGCAGAGGCTTCACATGTTCTACAGCCAAAATACGCACAATCAAATATTACTGCAGTAGGAGTTGCCAAGGTTAGATAAACAGTATGTCAAAAAAATATATATCTATGAACCTGAAGTCATGAAGGCTGTTACTAATATCACAATGACGTTAAAGTGAAGAATTTTTGCTTCAGAACAACGTAATAAATCTTTCTATTCAAATCGTGACAGAGATCACAGAAAACTGACCTGAACTTGAATACTGCCTAGATATCTTGTGTGCTCTTCACAAAGCTAAATCAGTCACTGTACCACATGAACCCCAACCTCAAACCAGTAACAGAAAAGCTGCTTAATAACTAGATGGAAAGTAAACAGGGAGTGGAACAACTTCTAACTAAACCTGCGATTAACTTCTGATTAAAACACTGACCTGGCATTAATGCTACACCATTATGGATCTGTCCATTTAAAAAGGTAAACAATGTTAGTCTGGATATTAATCTTACTGATACTTTTTTCTTCGTGTTTGTGTGAAAACTGTTATAAAAACTTGTAAAATGAATTAACGTCAATTTAATAAATCTCTAACTGAAATTCAATTACCTGTGGTAATGATTATAGTAAATCTACGTTTAAAATAAAACGGAAATAGGATTAAATAATGGCTTAAATTGAAAAGTTGGATACAACTGGATTAAAATATAAAAGCCTTAATTATTAATTGAATAAATATTTAGCAGTCTGAGTTATTACATACAATTATGACTGTAATATTGATTTGCTTGACCTTGATAACAGATTAAATGTTTTTGTTTCCTGTCTTCATTGAGAAAGATGTAACTGGCTCATTTTACAGGCGGTCGGTAATAGTTATTATTAACTAACAAGGCATCTAAATCCTTCAGTATTTTTGGCCTACTAGTTAGCCAGTAATCCAGCGATTAATTCAGTGACATTACCCTTGTTTCTTTCTTTTCTTGCGTTGTTTTTAGTTGTGTATTTCGCATGGTGTGGACCTGAGCGACAAACACGCGTCATCAGCCCACTGTTGGCTGCGTGCGAAATTGCATACTAGCGTACTACAGAGTGCACGCCACACTCCGCCATCTATAGTAACTACACAGCATACTAGCGTACTACAGAGTGC
>CM074947.1:7701115-7733397 GCA_037577455.1 Pangasius macronema
ACAGAGTGCACGCCACACTCCGCCATCTATAGTAACTACACAGCATACTAGCGTACTACAGAGTGCACGCCACACTCAGCCATCTATAGTAACTACACAGCATACTAGCGTACTACGGAGTGCACGCCACACTCCGCCATCTATAGTAACTATACAGCATACTAGTGTACTACGGAGTGCACGCCACACTCCATCTATAGTAACTATACAGCATACTAGCCTACTACGGAGTGCACATCACACTCTGCCATCTATAGTAACTATACAGCATACTAGTGTACTACAGAGTGCACGCCACACTCCGCCATCTATAGTAACTATACAGCATACTAGCGTACTACGGAGTGCACGCCACACTCCGCCATCTATAGTAACTACACAGCATACTAGTGTACTACAGAGTGCACGCCACACTCCGCCATCTATAGTAACTACTCAGCATACTAGTGTACTACAGAGTGCACGCCACACTCCGCCATCTATAGTAACTACTCAGCATACTAGCATACTACGGAATGCACGCCACACTCCGCCATCTATAGTAACTACTCAGCATACTAGCGTACTACGGCGTGCACGCCACACTCCGCCATCTATAGTAACTACACAGCATACTAGCGTACTACGGAGTGCACGCCACACTCCATCTATAGTAACTACACAGCATACTAGCATACTGCATACTTTTATTTGTAAATAAACATAATTTATTACATAATTTATTTGTAAATAAATATGCATTAAAACACTTGTGTAAGTGTGCATGTTTGATGTGGAGGTGGCTTTAAACAATTTAATTTAACGTACCAGCTATGAAATAAAATATCATTTAACAACAATTTCATTTAGATATTAATATTACATTTAAAAAAAAATAAATAAACAGCAGTAGCTTTTGGTTTAAATGCTCATCTTGACTAGAAAAGAAAGGTCTCATAGGAACCACAAAGAAATACTTTTTCACAATTAGAAAACTGAAGCATCAGTCCCAGCCTCCTCTCTGCTCTTTATTGCTTTTTATTTGAAGGTAAACTTTGGCCCCGCCCACTTCAGTAATAACTTACCTTTGTAGCTGCTTAAGTAACTTAAAATAAATTAAATTCCATTCCCTCCTTCTACATGATGCGCTTGATGTTTCTACATAAACCTAGAGATTACCTTAGTCATAATATGCAGGATTATTTATTTATTTAAACATAGCTGCTTTGTTTCATGACATCTTTGTCACATGCACCATTAGAACATAGTGGGTGCTAATTTGAAAAAATTAAAATGAAAACACAAGACTGTCATTTCCTTTCCAAGGACAACATAAAATGGCTTCAGATTTAACAGAATTATTAATGGTTTCATAAGTAGACTCTTGATCAAGACCCTTAGTCCTCTCTGCTCCAGGGGCCATGTCAAAGCTGACCCTATGCCTATACTTCATAACAAGCTGGGATATAAGGAAAGAATTTCACTGTACTGTACTGCTGTCAGTTCTAAAAGAAGAAGATTTACAGGAACAGAGGACTTAAAGTAAACCGAATATTACCTTCTAATTAAATTGTTACACCAAATGCCTAAACCTTAGTATTCAAAGCTCCAGGAATAGTCACACTTGACTTTTCTCGCTATTTTAAAAAGCTCAGGCAGTTATCATGTGCCCTGTGATGGACTCCTGCCTCACGCCCAGTGCTCTGAGGATTAGGCTCTGGCTCCACCATGACCCTGACAAGGATAAGTGGTCACTGAATGTTCATTAAAGCAAAAGATTTTAACTTTTGGAAAGCAGTATTAGGTTAAGACCATGTTGTGTTATTTGCTGCCTTGTCCACATCAACCAGTTTGTAAAATTAACACCTGTAGTAACAGATCTCCATTTTATTAATTATTTAAAAATTGTTGACTCAAAATCGTAGTCCTAAATCATACTGTCTGATTAATAAATTATCGAGACATAATAAGATAATGGACATATTATTCTATAGCTCCAAGAATATCAATCAAGTCCTACCCAGCTAAAGCATAATTTCCTCATGAACATCACTGCACACAAAGTCCAAGCTTTGAAAAAAAATCTCTTTTATTAAAAACGGTATTGCTACGTTACACATTTAATCCATGAAACAAAGGTGCGATATTTAAGAGCCAAGGCAGATAGATGAAATTAAGAGAATGATTCCATTTGTTGCATATAAAGTGTAGCACAACCAACAATACATGACACGAACAATTTTTCCTTTTGTTTTTAATTAAGGTATAAACTGTAAATGCACTGAATTAAAAATAAAATTGATTGCATATGCATTCACCCACAATAACTCCCAAAAAACAAACTATCCCAATCATAAAATATAAAAAAAAATGAAAAAGACAAAACTGAGAGGAAACAAATAATTAAAATTAACAAATAGTCTCTGGTATATATAGTTAAATGTGCTTTAATTTTTTTTCTTTATCTAAATATCAAGCTAGAATCAAAATCTGAGCTCTCCCTCAATTTTGCTTGTAATAGATGCAATTGTGTCAAGATTTTACAGTCTTTCTCTTCCCTCAAGATCAGAAACACCCACTGGTTCATGGCCTGCTGCTGGATACCTGCTTAAAAGCTATGCTTTTGTCTAGTCAAATAATTATACTCAGCTGTAGTGTCTCACATAGGTGGGAAAGATGGGTTTAAAAAAATCCCCTTGAAGGGAAGGGGTTTACAAAAAAAAAACAAAAAAAACAAACAAAAAAAAAAACCCACACCACTTAACTCCTAGTGCTAGAGTATCCATTTAGCAAATATCTACATCACTGTGCATTTCAAATACGCAGTCTATTGAAGGAGCATCTCATCATGTAAAGCCAATGCACCCTCAATGTTCCATCATTCATTTCCAATGCAACACAGGCACGGGAGGCCAAATTCTTTAAACCTCACACACTCTTCTTATAGCCAGACACACATTCTCACATTCACTCACACCACACATACACACACAAAAGCCCCATGGGCTGATCAATGAGTGAGGCACTCTGATTAAGAATGGTGGATTTGCTATATGCCATCATATTTACACATTTGTCTATATTCAGAGAGGAAGCAGAAAGCAAGAACTAGCCCAAAGAGTGGCACTGTTGATCTGCTGTTCTTATTCATGCTGTTTTTTTTCCCACAAGGGCTCAACATTAATCCAGAGTGCTCCAGCTCTGAATCTAGGACCAGCTCCGCTGTTAACCCTGCCAAAGGGGAGAATTAGGAACCAAGTGGTTATGATCCAAATAACCCACTTTGACGTTATCTGAGCTACTCTTTAAAAAAAAAAAAAAATTCCATTCTCTTCATGGATGCTCAATATAGACAACCAAAAACTGGAACACGTTTCTCTTCCCACAAGCATTATCCCTCAATCTTTTGCCTATCAGTAATATCTAGTTCACGCCTCTACCTCACCAGCATCCTCAGTGTGTCGATGTGTTATTACGACCAAAAAAAAAAGGGGGGGGGGGGGGGGGGGATTAGGGGTGCAAGAGAGTGGTAACTTAATTGTATGAGGTAATGGTTTCATTACAAAACGACCCCTATTCCCTTCCCAAAATCTTCTATGAGATGATTTAATATCCTATATATACTCAGTTTTTGTTTTTAAATGTAACTCAAGACAGTGGTGTAATTTGGCAGAAATGTTCATCAGCACAGAAAAAATGGAAACATAAATGCAGACCAATCTTACAGCTACATAGCTTCCAAAAAAAAAAAAAAAAAAGGAAGATTTATAATAAGGTCATTAGTGTTTCAAGACATTAAGGGGCAACACAATCACATCATAAACTTAGTGGCAGCAAGAATACTTACTGTATAGTGTCATGTTGAATAAAGTTGTCAGTAAGTAAGAAAAACTGTCAGTGTAGCAGGAGCTGAATTAGGTCCAGTATTACATCTTTATTGTACTTACTAGAGTTACATGTCATACATCACAATTTCTTATTTTATTCGTGGGAAACATTAAAAGATTTATATAATTAAAAAAAAACAAACAAACAAACACACACTCCAGTTCTGTAGTGTTTTTCAGTCTCTTGTGTTTCTTAGTTTAAAAAAAAAAAATGAGTGGCATGAATTTAAAGTACCAGAGGAAAATTAAAATGACTACATAGTCTTCGCCTAGTAGTGGCAGTCAGTCTTTTGGATCTTAGGGGACAGATCAAGAAGCAGAAGGTAAGAGAAAGAAAGAAGGGATAATGTTGGAGGAAGAGAATCTTTGCGTCATTGATTAGTGGCTGTGGTCCCTTCATGACGAGGTTCAGCAGGGACAGTAGGCAGGAACAGCGTGCTCGCCGCGAGTAATGCACACTATCAGTTTTTCTGTGGACAGAAACAAGTGGCAAACACTTTAATTCAAATAGGTGATTTATATTCATTAAAGATTTTTTTTCCAATAAAATTGAAATAGTTTTCTCTTGAGCCTGTAACGGTATGTTTTACAGAGCGAGAATTCCGGTTCGTTCGCAGAAATGAGAGAAAGAACAGTCTTTGACTAACTCTGAAGCCCAAATACACAGCTGTTTTTGCAAAATAAACATTTTAAATAGCCGGCAGTGATATTTTTGAATGAAATAGATATGGAGTAGTGGTGTTATAGGTGGTGCCAATAATCAGGTACATCACACACCACAATATCCTACACACACATTGTAGGATGCAGCTCTCTAGGTAGGGCAGCTTTTGGGAGAAGACGACGAAGAAGAAGAGGAGGAGGAGGAGGAGAGGGGAAAAAAAACAAAAAAAACACCTAATGTGAAAGCAACATCACACATATGCTTCTTGGCAACGGCAATCTGATCATTTCAGAGCTCCAGTAAAGTTTGAGAAACATAACGGACAGAACTGTCAGTCTGATCAGTCCAAGTGAGAAATACATTTACAAATAGTTATTTGTGTGCCCTGTTGCTTGCTTTTACCTCTTCTATTTTTATTCATTACAATCCATAGTTAGACTTAGATAGCAAAATAATGACAATTAAAAGAGAAATGAAGTTCCAAAGTGTAAAGTGTCATTGAGAACAAATGACCAAATTTCAATTTCAACATTAAATACTTTTTAAAATTACAAACTACAACATGTAAGATTATTATTTTACCGTTTCTTTTGGAAACCTTAACTATAGACACACTTGTTAAGTGGTGTTAACTTATTATATGGCATATACTCCATCCAATATTCTAAACAGTGATGAGAGTAACTTAGCACATACACTGTTGCAACATTTATCTTGGACCCTTCATTCAGGTGCCTTTTTTCAGTAGTTGGCAGAGCTCTGAAAGTTTTTGAATTTACATTAAAAATATAAAATGAGTACAAATTTAATATTAAGGAACCAGTTCCAGTTAATTAACAGACAAGATGCTCTTAACTTTATTCCTTCTTGAGATGAGAAATCTCCAAGAGTGACATGAAACGAAAAATGATTTGTCAATCCTTTTAAGGCACAAATCATATAGAAAAGGCTCCTTAATGACATTAGTCACAATACTTATGAAGGGCATTTTGTGCATGTGCCGTCATATGCACAAACCCGTTCAGCACGGACAGGTCCACAAACACTGGGGGAAGGTGATTTAACTACACACAAGTCATGTGACCAAAGTGGGTACATGAACAGCACATATATACAAACTACACTAAAATAGGAAACAACTTTACTGCAGGAACAGCAAAAATCATATCGACACCAAACAGGTTAGAGCAGTGGTTCTCGAACCAGTCCTCAGTGCCTCTCCAGACAGTCCAAATTTTTTGCTCCGGTCCATTTCACGCAACACAGAGCAAAAACGTGGACTGCCTGAGGGCCCTCAGGACTGGGTTTGAGAGAGGCTGAAGGTTAAGACCTCACACACATACACTGTGAGAGCCCATGCAGTGAAGGAATTAGGCAGTGGACACACATACCATGCTCGCTCATGCACTGAGTGGGGTGAGGGAGTGGCCTAACCGTCGTAAGAGTCCAACAAGGGCATGGAGCCCCGCCTCTCCCCATACATCCCTCCCTGGGTGAGCACGCCAGAGAGGAGGACACGTGTTCACAGAGGTGTAAAAGGGTCATCATAGACAAGAAATATGTGAGAAAGAAAAAGGAGAAAGGGCAAAAGGGTTAGAGTGAGACTGTGCACACTTCCCCTATCATTAGTGATTAGTAGAGTTAGAGAAAAGTAACAAGCATAATTAGTGTGACATTTTGTGAGTCTGTGTAATGTCTTGCAGTGTTTGCCAGTTCAGTAAGAGCTGGAGGTGGCAAATGTGAAAATTTATTTTTCACTGCATTTTTATTAAGCAGCAGTCAAACTAAATGCAAATAAAACCCGTCTGAAAAATGCCAATTCACTAGAAAGGAAATGATGCAAGACTGTGAAAGGAATTGGCTTCCTGTGGAGGTCATTTCATTTTGGACCAAGTTCATGTAGTTCAAGTTTTAAATAAATATAGCGGAGGGCCTGCTAATTATTAACAGGCAGTTTTATCAAGTGGCCTGATTTTCTGCTTCTCTGTTAGCTTAATGACTGCCATGTACAGTAGCAAGAAACAAACTAGTCAACACTGGCACTTAATATTCATCCAAATTCACATAGTGCCAGGAATGACTAGAATAACCTGATGTTTTTTTTGGACAAGCTTGGTATTAAAAAAATTATAAATAAATAAGCAAAAACCCATTGGGTCAGCTGCTTTAATGCGTTTTTACCTGAATATCATTCTCTGCAGGTTCTAGAGTGTCATCCAAAGTGTTCCTCCGTCCTCTCTGTTCCAGTGTAGCATAGGAGTCTAACAAGAATGCCAGTATGAATAACTGCTATTATAATTGCACATAAAACATGTGAAACCCATATATTTATTAACGGCTTTGTGTCAGTTAAAAAATAGGTGCATCAATGTGAGGAAATCACCTGATCCCAAGTCATTCAGTGGAATCATGTTTCTGTCTCTATCCTGCTTTCCTCCTGGAGGCGTTTATTAAAAAAGAAAAAAAGGTTTTTTTTACTCACTAAAAAAAATTTGAGTATTAACACACAAATATATACAATGTTATTGAAACTGCCATAAAGGAAATCCAAGTGTAAAAATCAAACAAAATGGATGGAAAGAAGTGCTTCACACCTCTGTCAATGAGTGGCAGGGTGCTGCTGTCCTCGTAGCCGCCGTTGGTGCGGGTGTTGCTGGGAGGGTTCACGTTGACCACGAAGTCCGATTTCTTCCAGCCGTCTTTCTCCAGCGTGCGCCGCAGCTCCTTAAATCCCCACACAATCTGAAGCACCAGGCCGGCGCCACGTACCTCCCTATCGGAGCGGTTACTGTGGGACGGGCACAGCATCACAGAGACATTCCCTAATCAAGCACTGAAACCACCTTTACTGACTAAAGTTACAACTCTTCCACATGTACATGTAGTGAACACATGGTAAGCCCATGGTAGAAGACAAGGCTGATAGAAATGAACTGACCCATCCTTGTTGATGAGCACCAATCTCTCAATGCCCTGTGAGCTGCGCAGGATCTTGGCTGCATCCACACTGGAGCCGACCACCTCTGCCAGAGTGCTGAGCACCGAAACCACTGTCTCCTCCGAGAGGTTACGCACAGGCTGGCTCTGCCCACCGCCCGGCAGGTTCGCCACCAGGTTAGGTATAGCGTGCTTTCCTGCACAATCACGTTGGAGTAAAAGGGTTAATTTCCTACATATCACCATCTAACTAACAATGAATCACTCAGTAAAAATCTAATATAGCATAGTAAAGAGTACTGATGAATATCCTGGCTGCTGAATTGTAGTGATTTAATTAAAGCCTGTAAAAATTAAAAGTGATTAATTTAAAGCCTCAGGCAACCTCTGTGATTGCTTACGAACGAGATAAATGTCGCTCGTGTGAACTGGTGACTTTCTAATGTCTATACACAGACTTCACCAGAATTTCTCCCTTTTCCATGTAAACTGGCTAGCCCCAAAATTCCTCTCTTTCAATGGAAAACTGAGTGGTCCTATTCTTAAGTAAAGCTTGTGCAAGCTCACCCCGCCCCCCCATCACCTTTCTCAAAAATATTCATTCACAATGGTCTGAGTAACCTAATGAGCTAAAGTGAACAAAAGCTGACCCGGCACCATAACGTGCTCATACATGCCGGGCTGGACAATTCCACTCCCTGCATGCACATGTGTGTGAATGACCCTGCAGTCCTGCAGTCTTGGACAGGGAAAGGTCAAGTAAGTGTGCTAATTAAAATACTTGGCCTAGAAACTTCAGCTGCCCTGGTATCATTTTTTTTGTATTCCCAGAGAATGCATGGGGGCTCTAATGTCTCGCACAAAATATTCTACAAGATTTTGTGCTGAACACTTTTCCCCCCACATATACAGAGGAACATGGACACGTTTTCTGTGCACACACACTAACCAAGAAGGTCCCGGTTGCGAGCATCAATTGCCAGGTTTCTCAGGGCCCCAGACATGGCTCTGACCACACGGTCGTTCCCATGACCCAACAGCTCAGTCATCATGGGCAATCCTTTCTCCTGTCTCGTAACTGCCCTGATATAACGTCCATACTGTAAGAGAGAGGGGAGAGATGGGTGGNGTGTAAATCTCACAAATATAGCAAAACTAAATGGTAGTGACCATAATTAAAGCGTCTCATGGCAGTTGTGCAGCGGTTAGCAGCGTATACTTACGGTCCAGCGGCCTGCACACAGGTTTTGGATGGCTCCAGCAGAAGCCTCTAGAACAGAAGGATTCTTGCTCTCCTTCAGGAGCGATGTGTACACTCGAACCACCTCTGGCTGGAAAAGCAGTTCATAACCTACAGTACAGAATAGAGAATTCTTTAATTATTTATGGCTGGGAAATACATAAAAATAACAATAATTAATATGTACTGTATATCAAAGATAATACTGAGTTCAGTAGTTTGTAAATTAAAGAAAATAAAACAAGCAATTGTGGAAATGATGCCATCCTTTAATTTACAGGTGCAAACATAGATGTTAGCTTGGATTATAAGAAAGGCAATACATCAGCTGTTTGGCAGCAACCTGGTTTTAAACCAAATGAAAGAGGAGAACCAGATGCTATTTGTAGGCTTTGCAAAAAAAGTAAAAGCCAAAAGACTCTCAGGCATCGAATCTCGGCTCCCTTAGCCAAGTACACCATCCTAGAGAACCTGCGGCTCTTGGACCCTCAATTAGTGCAGCATTTGCCAGTGGCGAAAAAAAAAGAAAGACACAGCCCAGGGAGATCGCAATACACACTCGCAGAGAAATATATTCTAATTTTACAACCCAGTTGAATACCCAAGCTGTACGAATAATGCTTAGAATTTTGCTCAGATAGTATGTCTCACTTCTGCAGCCTAATGGCTCCCCTGGTCACATTCAATTCTTTTATACTTCCTTGGTTAATAACAGTAGAAGGAAATACATTACAGGTTAATATTAATATGTTCAATTAAGCTAATTCTAAAGCTGTATGAAGTGGCCATGGTAATCAGCAAATTTTAAATTGCAAGATTCAAGACTGTAGTCAAGATGACAGTAGGCACATCATGTTATGGTTACAGTGTGCTGTGGAGGTTTCACACATCAACACAAAATATGGTCCAGACACCACTTGTCCATGCAAGAGGCTACTATCTCTATTAGTTCTCTTCTCCCATGGAACATGGGCAATTATCACCTGTCAGTGGATCAGGTGTCAGTCATCGCCAACATCCAGTTATATTGCCCCATCACCCAGGCCAGTGTTAATGAAAGCCATTTTTATGTATATTACTACATGTAAAATTTCAAACTTAAAACTCAGAACATTTCCAGATGCTCTGCTGGGTCCAGCATATTCATACATGACAAAATCCTGCACAGATTTCTTTTGTTTAGTTAAGGATTAGGATTTTATTCTCCCAGCCTATAACTACTAATAAATTCACTGCTCTCAGAAAACTGAGAAAATGTCTGCAAGCATAGCTGCTTATGTGAATGATACCTTTGGCTGGTGTGGTCCTCTTTGGAATGTCGATCATATCTGTGGTTCCATCATCATCTTTCTTCCCTGAAAAAAAAAAAAAAAAAAAAAAACACGTTAGCGCTAAATGAAAAATCATTAAACAGCCACAACCCCAAACAAACTCCAAAACAAGGCCTAATCAAATGACCCACGATATAAACCAATTTCTATCTTTTGAAAAGTGAAAAGTAACCCAAAAAAAACCCACAACACACTGCTAAACAAACAATTGTGCTGGCTCAGTAAACAATCAAAGTAGAGCTTAGCTGTGAGGTATGCAGGTATGCCAAGTGTTAGACAGCCCAGTGCCTCCTTGGGGTCAGAGTGAATATTACAGGCAATGTTTGAATAAAAACAGCCAGTAAACATTGGAATGATTTCATATGAATCCTAGCCAAGCTTCGGAAATGAATTATAAATAGATCTCATGACAGCAAAGTCATCATACTTTGTGTTAAAAAAAAGATTTTGATCAAAATCTTTCTTTTACACTTGATAATTAAGAAAGCGCATGAATCAACAGCACTGAATCAACAGCCAAAGAGATTATGATGAGTAAAAATAGCTTTGTGTATATCAGTGGTCCCTGAAACGCAAAGCAAAGCTCACAAAAGAGGGGGGGCTTACCTTTGGAAAACCACTCGTCTGTTATGGCAGTAGACAGAATAAGCAGTCGAGAAGAGAGAAAACCAAAAAAAACAGCACAAGAGAAGAAAGAGTGAGAGAGAATCTAAGTAAGAAAAAGCAGAGCAACAGTGCCCCAGCCACCAAAAGCAATCTTAAAGCAACAGGCTTGCACAAGAATACACACAAAAACAAATGCAAAAAGATTCACAGTTCTCATGCAATGAAGTTCAAAATGTTGCATCACAAGCACTCCTTGAAAATTTAGTCTGTTTAATTACTTTTATTTTTTAGGTCAAAGCTCAATAATAAAACATCTTGTCTTTTGTCACACCTTTGCCCTTGCGGGAGCTGAAGCAGCCTCCCTTCTGATTGGCAGGGGCAGGGCCTTGATTGACAGGTGCCGTCTCCTGGTAGCGCTCACAACCTGGCACTTCCCGATGCACCTGATAGGATAGATTCCTCAAAAGACAAACACTGTTCTCCACCAACTAGAGAGATAGAGGCAGAGGAAAAAGAGGAAGGTTTTTAAAAGACTTGATTAAGAATAAAGTCCACCAAGACAAAAAAAAAATATTACACTATAGCGTTTCTACTGATATTACCTTGTTGTCCATATCTTTACAGTTAATCTGGGATTGGACGATGTACATGAGTGAGTCAACCAAGCCAGAGCATTCTCTTAATTTCCTCCTAGCCTCACTCCTCTCTGAGCTCACATTCCTGTGGAGAGCAGATACAGCACATGAAAAAGAAAGAGGTGGTAGGGACGCATCCCAAAAAACTCAGAGCTGCAAAGCTGATTACTGGATTTCGGTGTTCAGAAATATCAATGACGCCAGCCAGGTTAACATAACAAGAACAGCTAAGATAAATAATAAAACGTACCTTTTGAAATGTTAAAACCCTACTCCCTGCACAACTGACACTCCCATTTAAACACAACCTGAAAGATAAACTAACCATTTACTAAAACGTTGTTAGTTCAGGTCCCTGGTCATACTGTGCTTGGTTAAACAGCATCAGATTGCTTAAAAACATTTTAGTTTCATCAGCAATCTTCCACCAAATCTATTTTGTTCAGTAATCATGATCCCATGTGTGTATAATGCCTTTTACTTATACATTCATGCATTTGGGAGGAAGTTCAATCAAGGCATCAAGAAAAATTATTAATTGTTACACCCTTGCCAGTTAGCTAATTATCTGAAAGGTAATGCTTTAAAATGCTGCCTTAAAAAACTGAGCCAAACCAGAGAGACAAAGGAGTGACTTTAAAACAGACAGAGAGGGAAAGAGCAAGACACTTCCAGCTCATTTGAGATGCAATCAGGGGAAAAACATTTCTCACAGTACTTTCTAAAGGCAAACAAGAGAAAAGTAGCATCTGAAAGAGAAGCACTCAAGGGAAATAAGTGGATTTAAAGATCACGTTTCTCTCTTTTGTCCCAACACTCCCTCTCACTCCTAAAGAGTGCTTCTGAAACAGACAAATGCCATTAAGGAGCCTGCACAATACAAAAAGCATTTCCCTTTCAACTTCCCCTCTTTCTTGCAAACAGGAACGCAACTTCCTGTCATGCATGTGCGCAAGCACACACACACGCCTCCCTTTAATCTCGGACTAACCTATCTCAATTCCATAAAAAACAGCACCCATGCTAGCTCTGTTTCAAATACCTCTGCACTAACAGCCTCTCCCCCTCCCCTGCCCAATATCTCTGGATCTCAGTACCTCAGGCAGCCAGCAGTGTTGGTGAGAGCCGTCTCCCATTCCAGGTGGCGGGGCTTGCAGCTCTCCTCTCCTCCATCATTCCCTCTCTCCCAGCCTGAGTGTGGCACCATCACTTCATCAGACAGCGCATGGAGCGCATGGTCCACAATCTCCATCTTCACCGAGTCGTGAGATGACAGGTTCCACAGAGTCCCTAAGAGCGGAAGAGTAACCAGTCAATACAACTACAAGTTTTCTTTTTCTTTTTTTTTAAACTAATGATTCCACCATCACCACAGGGTCCACCGAGCATCTACCTGTAATGGTATCCGTCAGATCCTGATCTCTGGTCTTCCTCAGAAGGCGCACCAGAGCAGGGATTCCATCACAGTTCTTGATGGCAATTTTGTTGTCAGGGTCGCGTCCATACGAGATGTTCTTTAGAGCTCCACAGGCGGAGTGATGCACCTCCTTCTTTGGGTACAGGTTGTACCTGTGGTCTCGCCCTTACGGGAAGTCCGCGGAATGGAGACTAAACTGGATGTGTACCCTATTCTCTTACGGTAAGTAAGTCAATGAGGAACAACAAATATCTTCCAAACATGGGTGTTAGTAATCCAGATGATTCTGAATATCTAATAGAGTTGGTAAAAATAACAGCAGAATACAGACATTTTCATATCAGTGAATTTAACAGGACTGGCAAAACAGCGGTGCCATTTTACTGTGTCAGTCGGTGAGTGATGAGACTCATTGTCACTTCGACCAAATTACAATATTTTCCTAACTATTACGTACTTTTAAGGTACCCTATTTTCACATTGCCCAATTTTATTGTCTAGTAGTACAGAGTTGATGTCAGCTGACTAAAGCTTACCAGTCATCATAAACTCTGATGACGCCTCAGATAGTGTGAGTAATGAACAACGTCCATGACGCCCTGGTTTACTAATACACAACAAACAGTCCTGGTTATTGCATGTCTGTGGGTGTGGACATGTACCTTATCATTTTTAAATGTGAGATGTTGAAGATAAGCAGCAGCATTGCTCTTGACTGGGTCCAGACGATAGTTGAGCATAGCGATAACCTCAGGCAGTTCAGGCTGCCTCCATGTTGTTGGGGCAGGGCCTTTACGCAGCGTGCTGTCCAGTGAAGCCATGCTTCCCCTTTCTCCCTGAGCCAGAGGAGCACCGCCTCCCCAATAATACATATCACCTGCTCCACTCATATCCCCATCCAGAGTACCCTCATAGGATCTACACACACACGCACACGCACACACACAAGTTACACCAAAACCAATTCAAGTGAACACATGGACAGTTGTAGCATCAATACCTTACCAATACCTTGTACACAAACAAACACATCTGCGTGCACTAACCCAGTCCTGCGTGGAGGTGGAGCATGATGTCCTAGCCGGGGCATGGTGCTGTAGTGTGGGGGCCCCATACCATAATCAGGCTCATCATATCCCAGACTCCTCTGGTCATCCTCCAGGCCGTAGGGCTCTGGAACAAATCGCTGGAGGCCAGAGATCTCCATTGCACTGCCCATGCGCCCTACCTGTGGCTGGGCAGCATATGGGTCCAGTTGGGGCCTGCTGTGGACACGGTAGCCCGAGTCCAATGTTCGGTAGCCATCCACGGGTCTGGAAAAAGATTGAAAGAGATTACTTATAAAAACTAACTAAATAAATAAAAAGGACAGTATAAAAGAAATGGTTTAAAAACATCAAAAATGACAAGACAACTGCTTTCAGTTTCGACAAATACTGCATCGTTGAGTTTTAGAAGCCCTTAATTTTACATCTAAACATGGTGTGAACACCAAACCCTAACATGGTTTACCTTTTCCTGAACGCATGGTTGTGACATTGCAATATAAAGACACAGACGCACCTGTAGCGATCATCCATACGGGCCCCTCGGTTGAGGCTGGCATAGGTTTCGGAGGGAGGGCCACTACGATAGTCTTCATAACCCCCTGGTGGTCCATAGTGGTAATTTCGAGGGACTGTAGCTGTTGGGTAGTCCATGTGTGGACCGTCGGACATGTGTGCCAGATATCCCCGCAATATTGGTGAGTATGGCCACTGTCTTGGTCACGGTAGGTCTCTGAGTGTGTCAGAGACTGAGGGGATAACCGTGCGAGTGGTTGTGGTCTTTGTGACTTTCTTGACCTGAAAAAAAATTACAATCCTTGTCAAAATTACAAGAATAATAGTTACCTAAATTACTTCTGCAAAATTACTTGTCAATTTTTAAAATGTTTTTTAAAAAAGGTGCCCTGTTTTAACATAATAGTGTCTTTAATAAAATTTAAATACCACCAATATTGCCACACTACTATCCAAGAAAACACAATCTTTCTAAGCGTGTTTTACCGCTTAATTAAACAAAACTGATCTGTAAGGCGAGACTGCATTTTAAAAAAAGCGTACTGTGGTTTCAGTGCGGCGTGTGGTGCCATCTTCACTAGTTTCAACAGAAATGACTGGTATGGTCGCCTGGGGTTCCTCCTCCACTGTGACCGTCTCCTCAACAAGGTGACCTGGGTCCAACATCCTGTACTATAAGGGGCACACAAACAATAGTGAGCTACACCCATATGCTGAAAAGTGTTTCCTCTCTTATAAACACCACCTGGCCCCAAAACAGCAAGATACAGACACACATTCACACACTTACCTGTGTCCCGTTGATGTATCCCTCGTTTATTTTGAGCCGCTCTAACTCTGCATCACCAGGGATACGCCCGTTCTAGAGAAACAGACAGAGAGAGACTATTCACTATTAAGTTCAAGGGAGGAGAATTTAAGTATGTGAAGTATAGCTTTATGGGAAGCCATGAGCAATTAGGGTTAAGAGATGTTTGCCTTAAAACACACACACACACACACACACACACACACACACACACACAGTATAATGGTAGGGGCTTTACAGTGGTCAATATTCAGGCCACTGAACTATTTCTAACATTCTGAGCAGCAGCAAGAAGTCATTACATCAGCTTTAAATTCACAAACACACTCAAACTCAGAGAGGGGATCAGCATACATCTGTAGAAATGCATGTTTAAAAAAAAATCATGAACACCATTAAATGAATGTATGAATGACAAATTAAGAGAGAAAGGACAATGGCTTCTGGAAAATCTCATTCATGCAACAATGCAATGATGTCATGCAACACCACAAAAATGCCTACAGCAAAAAAAAGCAGAGTACTCATTCCATCCCATAGAGGGAGCCAGTGAGTCGGAAACAGGTCTAGGCGGGGCCCAGGCTTGTGAGAACCTGTCAGCAGGTAGGCCCCAAGCCTGCACTGCATTTTACTACCCACACAGCTATGTCAAAGGAGAAAGATAAGACTGAGACATTCCAAAACCACTGCCCTACACATTCTCCCTCTTTGAAGTGTGTAGTGCTGTTGCTCCAGCTCTGTGTGCTTTAAACCCAGAAAGAAAAAGTGTAAAGCCTGCGTGAAAAATGGAGAAAAGGCCAAATAGCACAGAGAACTGCTGATCTCTCACATATGAAGCAGATAAAGCCCCAAAAAAAAGGACTATTGTCAAAGTTTGTCATTTTAGACTGACAGAAAACAGACTAGACCATTATAACTGTAAAATGCCTGTTAGATGTTGAGTAACTTCCGGTATAGGTCAAAACTCCCTGTCTCACTGACTGAACCAGTTCCTTATCAGGTTTTTAACCACAACACCATTAGAGCTTTTAGGGGATCTTCCCACAGTGGCCACAAATCAACATTCAAGGATTTTGCCTGAACATGCTACATCACTTAAAAACTAGAATAAGCCTTCTACAGAAAGACATGACATGCTAACCCAGTAGCATCAGATACATTAATGGCTAGTTTATTCTAACAGCAAAGACAAATATTTCAAATATGTGAAATACTCTGTCTAGCAACACTAAAGAGAATTCCTCTACTGCCCTTCAACTCAGAGTATTTAGACTAAGCTGTAATGAACACAGACCTATAATAAATAAATAAAATAAATATCTGTTTGGCTCAAACACTCTGCTCTTCACTCACATTTTATTGTTTCAGATGTGTTACAAACCTAAGCATGATTTTGTCTATGTAACTGTGTGGATTTAAATGCTCTGTACATTATGAGCTGATTAATTTGTAGTATGAACTCGAATATCCATTTTTAAGTGCATGTGCGGTTAATGATTTAAACAATTATCCCAATTTCAAAACTTTTCCCGTGCCAAAATATTAGAGCTTCTCAGCTTCCCACTTCTTTAAATCCAGAAACAATATTTCAAAGAGTGTCATGGTTTAGATCCAGCACTATTACAGCTCCAGCTCCAGTTGTTAATGGTGTTTGTTCTCTCACAAATAAACAGTGCACAGCCATGTTTATTGGTTTACTAAATTCTTCTGATAATGTGTTTCACTCCCTGCTGTCGCAGATACTTTCATCCTTGGGTTTTTGATCAGGCGGCATACAAACGGTTTTATAGTGACAAAAAAGATCACAGTAAGTACTCTGTATGTAGTTGTGGATAGAGTACAATCAGCTTTTGTTGTGATTACCAAGTGGTGTCCCACAGGGGTACATTTTGGGTTCAAACTTCTCAAATTTGTATGGAGAAGTTGTGGATGAAGTTTATGGTCACATGTGGGCTTTTATTACTGAAACAATTTTCTCTGAATTAAAAAAAAACAAAAAAAAACATCGCATACAAGAAGAAATATGTCTATATTTTCTGAAAGGTCCTACCATCAATACCAGTCTCTACAGAATCAACTTCATAGAGTGCTGTATTTTGACTGGATGGACAGAATGGACACTCATCACTGTGACACCTTATAGAAAAGTATGCTGCAGTGTATTACTTTTTGTACAAGACTGCAAAGGAAAATGCCTATGGCATATTTTCTTCTGCTATTCTTCTTGACCTTCTTGTAATTTATCATACACACATACATTTTTATTCTATTATCATATTATAGTTAGCTGTAGATTTATTCTCTTTGTTTTGAGATGGTATCTTAATTCATACATGTGAAGATAGGTAGATTTTTATGCTTAGCTACAGTTAGCAGTGTTCTGAAAATGAGACACTGGTCTCTGCATAATTATTGAAAATAGTGAATAAAGTCTTCCACATACAAATTTATATTCCTGATTGACAGACTTTACATGCATCCGAAACAGTATTTTTTTTTTACATCAATCTAAAAATAAGCTGCCAAATGTTGTGAATCACTACATATTCATTAGAAAGTGTTCAATGTAAAACACTAATAAAAATATACTTTGCTGTAATAGTATCATTACGAAAGGAAAGAGTAAAAGGAAGTCAGGTGTTCACTGACTAATCACACACCAGCTGTACAGTCTCCAAGGGAAAATAATTATATGAAATCAGATGCAAATCAGCACATCCACAAAGCACAGCTGTACCTCCTGAAGGCCAGCTGCATTATAAACCCATTAGCCTTTATGTGGTCTTCATCTGCTTTATAAGAAAGCCATCTATAATTCTGAAACTACTCAACACCCTTTGTCAACAAATGTGTACAACTGAAAGCTCTGTTGCCTCTAATCAGTGACAGTGTTTACTTTAAGAAAAGATTGTGGTCACATCACAAGCTACCAGTGCTCCAGGATATAGCAAAAAACCTGTTTCATTTTAAAATAGCATATTCACACAGTTACAAATGTTACCATGTATAAACTTTCCCCCAATTCAATTTAAAGAACCAGTGTTGGTCCAGGAAAATGTTTTCTGAAGTGAGTCACTTGCATTGAGCTTTTAAGTACAGTTAGAAAGATATTACGATTTTTCATTCATGTAAGACATACACAAGCATGCATTTTACAGAGGACAGGGATGCGTAAATCGGAGATGGGGTAGCAGCATGCGTGATGGACATATACACAAAAAAAAATAAAGCTGAATCCAGGTTTATGGTCTGACATTTTCTCCAAGAAAAAGATGATGCAGACACGAAATGATGAGGACGACTCGAAGGAGGATGAAGGGGATAGCCGTATCCTTGATGGCAAATGGGATCAGGATGCAAATGATGCAAATAGAAGGGATGATGTTATAAAACAAATTAGAAGAGTAATGGATGAGGTGAGTCACCATGCACTGAAAGGGAGATGATGCAACTGATATGACAACACGAGATGATGGTCGCCGGACGCTCAGACAAGGCAAACACACACATGAGGTGGGGCACAGGCTTATGAGGAGGATGGAAAAAAAAAAGGTGTGGGACGGCACAATGACTTGTGACTTCTGCAGTTACGTGATTGGTGGGAGGAGGTGTTACCTGCAGCGTGGGGAGGGGGCGGGGCAGGGTGCCGGATGGCCCCACGCTCCTCCTCTCCTCCTCGAGTGCTCGAGTCAGACGCTCAAACTGCATCTCCTGCTCGCGCACGGACGCCAGGAGAGACGCGGCATTCTCACACTGCTCCATACACACTGAGAGAGAAGACAAAGCGTTACACACACTGCTGCATACACTCTGAGAACGCGTGTATGGCACAGACTCGTTCGTTCATATTTCTTCTCGGCATTTCAGGACACCATCAAACACTCGCCTGAATCAAAGGAACAAATGAAAACACTCACACAGGATACGACACGCTAACCCAACACGCATACAGTTACCCAACAGTTATAGGGTTACAGCTTAGTGCCACAAACAATACAGTAGTGTAGTAAAGTGTAGTGTAGTACAGCTTCAGCAGCATTTAGGTGTGGCAACTATAAATCAGATCACAATCAGGTCACAACAAGACTTAGATACACGGCGTATATCTTAGGTTGCTACTAGTTACAGTTAGGCTTGCCCATACTGATTTTTGACTGCTTTCCCATTTTAAATAATCAAGATAAATGACTTGATCATCCAACAAACAACAAAAAAAAAACCCAAAACAACCAAATCAATCACTTTGCATCACTTTATCATCATCATCACCTTTAACGTTATTTGAACGTGTCAGACCAGACACGTCACTGTCAACCAATTAAATTTTTTTACGTCAACGTTTTCACTCTTTTTTTATTCCTTCAGATGAAGAACCAAAAGTTCTTTTTTTTTTTTTTAACATTATGGCAGCATCACTAATAATATAGTTAACTATATATTTGTTTACTATTAGCCAAGGCAAACTTACATTAATAAATTTTATTTCATATTAATGAACCCAAAAGTTTCTGCATTTATCTTTGCAGAAAGCGAGGGCACAAGTTGAGTCGAGAGGCCGCGAGATATGGAGAGAGGGAGAGGTGCTTCCAGACAAGTCTCTCCTTTAATTAGGGACAAAAAGATAGCTCATTTGGTGTGTTTTTGAGTGGTAACTCGTACTACTGTAATGAGTGTTAAATTGGGGAGCTCCTACACAAAATGCGTGATGGTTGGCAATTCTAGCAATATAATGTACTGAGTAAACATCGCTGGCGCTCAGTGCAATATAGACAATTAAATGATTATCTCTCACAAGCCCAGATCCAGCTAAACATTAGTGCTAAATAATACATTTGTACACTGCAGATAAATTATTTAACACAAAAAATGGAGTGAAAATTACACAAGCAGTACAGAAACATTAAGGGAGTGGAGTATGGTGTCAGAAAGTGATGTTAAAACTATCATTACAGCTGACACTTTAAAGAAGTATATATAGAACATCATCTGGTATTCCAGCCTTAGCACTGTATTTATCAAGTGTACTGACAACTAACTAAATCTTGACCTGCTGTATTCCGACCTGGACGGGTGATGAGATTTTTAAAAAAGACCTCAAATGTAAATTTAATCAGGTGTCCAAACAAACAAACAAAAAAAAAGAACTAGGAATCCAAAACAGAGTAGAAATCAAGACAGGCAGTGACAAAACCTTCAAGATAAAGGAATGATACCGGCAGTGAACAAAGGCTTACACTATACAAGTGACAGGAAACCGAACTGGTTTTTGAAAGGATGATTAAGATTTGAGCAAGAGAAAGAGTCAAAAGAGAGCCATCATGTACAGGCAGGCATAAGCAGCTCAGACACAACATTAAACCAACCAAGGTCCTCTAATATCACCTTCAGGAAACCTGCATCTAAACTATAAAGCAGAGCTCACTATTAAACTGGGTTCAGAGTCACTGAACCATGGCGATGATTAACAACTACAAACTGAAATGAACGCGTCTGCCAAGCACAGCTACATGGATTATTAGAGGATGTCAGTTTGAACATTGCTGAGTGCTTACATAGAGCATTTTATCCATTAACTCTGCAGCACTGCTCTCAGAGGGGTCGAGTAAACAGACAGCACACTTTCGCTTCAGCTACATGACGCACCCATCTGCTTGCTCCCTCACATGCTTTCGATTTTGACATCTGAGTAACCATCTTGCCCAAGGAGGCGTATTTGTACTTTGCTATATCATACAAGTACGGTCAACGTTTATTGAAAAAGACTTGCTGTAAAGCATCTTTAATTATTCTTTATACTTCTCCTCACAGAAGCCACTAACTTCCCCTTCCCTTCCACCAAACTTCATCAATAATGACTGCAACTGACTAGTAGCTAGCAAAGTTTAGAAATTTATATCTTTAGAAGAAGTTCTGGTCTGTATGCGGCTTTGAGTTGTCTTAATTAGCATGAATATATTTTGGGTCGATGTGTAGTCTGTATTTTTAATTCTCTGTTACAGTGGCTAGAAACCTTAGTGACTGGAAAGCTAAATAAGCTGAAGTGAAGTCTGCGGTTTCCTTCTAACATAATATACTCACTTTTACAAGGGGAAAAAAAAAAGAGAGAGAGAAGAAACAGGCATGACCACTAAGCATGCCAGTATATGGCAAGATACCAATATAAAGCAATGTACTACTTACAGATATATTTTCCATATCAAACACTTCGATTTGCACCTGGTTTGCATTCATTTGGCAAGACTAAATAACGTAAGAATAAATAATAAGTGTGCAATTTCTTACAAAACTGGTAGCTGTATAGCATGACACAGGGTCACCAAGCTAACATTTCAGGCACGATGGCTGCAGATTTAAACCCAGAATGTACAGCTATTCAGTAGCGTGCTGACATTTCACTCTCTGGATGTAAAAATAAATGATTTTGCTGATCTGCACTTGCTCATTAGCACCAGTTAACTGAGAGGAGTATGGAGCTGGGTGAGAATGGCAGGTGAGAAGAATCCATCCTGTGGAGCTCTATTCTGGGCGCAGAGCAGCAAAGAGATTTACATCAGGAGAGAAACTACAAGCTTTATATGCTTTTGAAAAATGATCTATCCAGTTACTAAAAACACAACTGTGTATCATCACAATTGATTTATTCATGCCTTAATTGTTTTACCACTTTAAATATCCAAACGTCTGTTATCAGGGGACAGAACGTCAATAGTATGCCGTGTGAATAATATGACCCTGGCTTGTACAATTTTGGAGAAATTGAAGATTTTAGCTTTACTGGTATCATGCTTCAGGTCTGTGTTAAGAAAACTAAGACCAGGGAAAGGATGGTTTCTTTACCTGTACTCTGAATAACATTAGAATCTCCAAACAAACAAAATATGGGAGTGCAGAGTGCTGAATTCAGAACCAATCCCATCCCTTCTACACATGAGAACATTATAAACTATCCTTTCAATTCAAAGCTAACAATATATATCACAGTCAAAGGAAAACACCTCGGCTCTATTTTTAGTCTTGCCAAAAAATATTTCCTGACTCGACACAAGTCAAAAGACGATCTTGGACCAGAAAACTGCAGATGCCCAGATGAAACTGAGTGAAAGAATCCCGAAACCTGAAAACAAACAGTAGCTTCTAAAATGAGAGCAAGCTTGAAACAGAAGACTGCCAAGGTCAAAGCTATGCTGCTAAAACAGCACAGCTGCTGTGCCCCCCTGCCACACCTGTGAGTGAGTGAGTACTGTTACCCTCCCACAGCTCAGACCTCTGCTTCACTTCAGCTACTACAAAATCACGGTTTGGGGCGGGGGGGCTCTATTTGCAGCTGTCCATCTGGTGATTCAGGGAACAATAGTAAATGTGTGTCCAAGAGTGCGCACGCAGGGTGGGTAGGAGGGGCCGTCCTTGAAAACACAGTCACAGCAGTCAGCTTCATCGACTCATGAAACTGTTTTCCACCCTTGTCCCAAAACATCCCTTACACAGAGCAAACACATTTATAGAAAATAAGGCGGGTATGCGCACGCGCACCCACATTCCGCCTGGTCTTGCGGCATGTCCGATCCTGTCTCGGCCTCTCTAGCTTGTTAGAAATTCCTTAAAAAGTCCTCTTCCTTTCACAATGCATGCCGCCTTTCATTCTCTCTATATCCAGTTCCCATGTCTTACTACCCCCCCTCCAACACTACCACTCGCTGTCTGATTCAGAGTGTGAAGTTAATGACTCAGAGGCTCAGTCTGATGGCGAGTTTCAGTGACACACACCTTTTCCTGTAACACTCTCATACACCTGAGAACTGAATTACTAATGAACACACTTGTGCAATCTGAACTGTGCTTACAGAAGCGCGGATTCCCGTCATCTGGTTTTTAATCTCAGCAACAAGCTAGGTGTGGGATTTATTAAAAAAAAAAAAAAAAAAAAAGTGTTCATCACATCACTTCAAATCATTTTAATGGTTTTGAACTATGGACTGGATTACAACTGGAAAGCAGTAATTCTCCCAAGAACAAATTTCATTTTCCAGCAATCAAGGACCGTATTTAAATTGTACCCATTATTAGGGTACACATGAAACACACACACACACACATGCACCACAAATACACCCTCTGCCTAATACACCGGTCTTATCTTCAAAGGGTATTCCTTCAAAGCACACCTTGAACACAGATAGTCAGTAGTTATAATCTAGGCCATGCTGAGCACGTCGCTTTTATTTTTGGCAACAGTACCTAAAAAGTTCTAAGTCTACTCTAGAGGAATATGAAAATGCCATCCTCAGAACAGGCCTGACCCAAAACAAGGGAAAACTTTATGTAGGTTTTGCTGGACAAGCAACCAAGCCGCTCAAGACAACCACATAAAAAAATACAGAATAATCAAAGTGATGTCTTTTGGGATTCACCTACTGCAGCTAACAAATGAGCCAAATAAGGCCGCATTCTTCACACAGTACTGCTAGTTTTGCCATCACCGAGACAAAAATTCCTGTTAAATGCCAACCTGGAGATCAGCAACTAAGTGACAAAGGACTACTGAATTTGCTTTGGGGGAAAAAAAAAAAAACAAACAGGAATCATCACTGTGACATCAACATACTGAATCTTGGTTATAAATGAAAGATGGCAGGAACAGCCCTGGGTAACATTACAACAAAATAATTTAACTCACCTAATTGTTTAATATGTCTGCTAATGGGACAGTTGAAATATTATACTGCTAATCCACAACAGCCAAGCTCTGTAAGTCTATACCAGACAAGCGCACACCTAGATGAATCCCAGGATCAGGTGAAGACATAATAGCTGATGACAATGCAGCTTGAACCCATAGCTGCATGCAAACTTGAATGATGAAGTGTGTGCAAGTGGTGCGCATTGCATACCACTGAGCAGATGTACAAGCCAGTGAACAGGGATGCTCTGCAAGAAGGTCATTTCAGCTGACAGTTGCGAACTTCTAGACTGCAGTAGCAAAAGAAATTAGGTGAGTGAACAGTGGTGTCTTTATGCACAAGGCATTTTGGTTCACCATGGCAAATGGGGTTTAAAAAAAAAAAAAAAACTGCCTGCTGACCACATTTTTTTTCAGGAACCACAGAAATACCACAGACATATAACATTATCATGATTGAATCGGGAACATTTTTCAAAAAGTATAAATTAGAAACATTGGTAGCCACCTCAGATCTGACCAGATTCCAAAGAAAAAATGTGAAAGGTCAAAAAGACAAGCAAAGGCTTGAGTGAACACTGGAAGTATGCAGTGACCCACAGGCAAAGAGGTCTTTGAACAGACGATCAATTTAAGGTGTAGCTTGGACAGTGACCGTTTCTGTTGCCAGAAGACAGAAAAACAATAAATGCAGCTTTTCTAATACTGCTGATGAAGAAATAAACCACTTCACACCCAAAGTTATACTATAGTTACTGCTCTGTTGCAGAAGTAAACACTGCTGTGTAGAGGGGCTAGGATGACTTCTCCCAACCTTTTACACACAAACACTCTTCAGAAAATGGCCACCATGGCAGTACTGTCGAGCTAGGTAATTACAGAGTTTCTGACTCAGGTGAAAGTGAAAAGCCAATCCTTCAGTTTTGGCCAGAGTCCAAACTAACGTCTCTGAACTTTGGATTGAACACACATCCAACTCCCGCCCGTGACTGAACTACACACACAGTCATTTTAGCATACCAACTCTTAAAACGGACAGATGAAGCTTAAGTATAGTGTGGCCAGTCAGGAGGCCGACTTGATCTCAAGTGTATTTTTGCTGGGCATCTGATGATCTTCAGAAAGTGTGAGACATTATTTCAAACACACGGATAAGACATGAGCAGTTTAGGACTGAGTTTATTCATATGGGGAGGGAAACATGACGAACCATTGCTCACTTAAGCAAGAAAATAAATAAGTAAATAAATAAAGTGAAGACTGTCTTTCCTATCTGCAAGATGTCGTCCTATAAAGACTCGTAAAACCTCGTGTTTGGATCAAACGTCACTGGTGTCTGCCTCCGTTCGAGGTTGCCGTGTGTTTTAAGACTGTTCCACAAGCCCTTCCGTGTTGGCCGGACACACCCTTGTAACCGTAAACCCGGTTATTACACCGTTAAGAAAGCGACACGTCTCAAAAAAAGCACACTCGGCCTGCTTTTACAGCCTCACAAACTCGGTAAAAGTAGAACTTTTTACACAGGAATGAACACACTTCTTTCCCCTTTGCGCCACTACAGGTCAAGGTAGACACACCCGCAGGGGGAAACGGGAAATATCCCAAACATTTCTCCTTTTAAAGCACAAACTCGGCTTGGGTCACACAGATGACTCAGGGTGAATTTATCAGGGAAGTCAGACGAGCCGTAAAATTACTAACCGTGCAGCTGAACTGTTGACTTTTTGACGCCGAAGCCTGCATTGTGTGTAAATGCAAAGCAAAACACAAAAAGCGGGCTACAAAGAAAACACCGAACCACGCCTGTCCCTTCCCCCACTGACACAAGACCTACTCAACAGGTTCTCACAAATTCAAACTCGAGTTAATCACAAACCACGCTGTTTCAACTTTAGGTATAAATAAAATATACATGATACTGGTTTAAACCTGTCAGGACACGTGCGCGCGCCTCGTTTAAAAGCGCCTGATCTGAACAAAAATCCACTAATTAACCTGTTGGACTGCACTGTAAATCACACACACCATTATAATTAACCGCCAAACTACCTGGACCGCTTAAACCACACTCACTGCTCACAACTCGAGCCAAAACTCCAGCCAACTACCTCGAAACTCATCTCCAACTCTAACTAACCACCACACACTCAAAAGTTCAGTTCACGTCCACGAGCAATAAAAGTGGAGAGTCTACCGGACAACTACTTGAACGAAATCGCAATAGTGGATATTGGGACAGTTTCACTCTAACATGAACCTTGTGGAAGAAAATTCCACACACACAAAAAGTCAGTATTTCATATCCAATAAAGTTAAGAAACTGAGCTTTGTTGAAAGCCTGAAGCGAGAGGTGCTTAACTCTTAACTCCAAGATGCATCTCTGATAATTTCAGTTTATTTTTCAGTTTATTAATAATTCCAAACATACTAACAGTAACATATTACAGTTTTATTATCTGACACACATAAGCAACTTGTATAAACGGATTATTTCTAACTTCTTAGTAATAAACAAGCGATCTTTTGATATTGGCTCAGGGCTTTCATCGCAATCGAAACTATACTGGTTGTGTTGGGTAAAAGAAGTGCTTGACGGATGCAGTCCTCATAAAAAAACGAGCTAAAATGTTAAAGTTTCTGTTTAAATACCCATTTCAACTAGAGAAAAAAAGAATACACAACTTCTATCAAGCGCAAACGGGAGTCATTCACGCTGCTAGCGTTAGCTAGAAAACAAACTAGCCAGCCAGCGCTTCTAGCTAACTTTATTAGCTAGCATGCTAGCTAACTGGGAGCTAGTCAAGCTAGCCAGGCTAACTTTCAAGTTTCCGAACTAAGAAGCCAAGCAGCTGCGATAGCTTGTGGAAATCCAAACGTTTTTAAAAGGTGCGTGAAGAAAAAAATCAATCGCATGCGACACAAAAACAAAGAAAACCAAAGTTTCGACAGTCTACCTTTGTGTTCTTTGTGCAAGTCCGCTGCGTGGCCTATAGAAACAGGCTCCGTCCTATTGACGCCAGATAACCGATTTTCCAGGCAGGAGTAGGAAGTAGTTGTAATTCCAACTGGTCTAAATTTGGGCGTCCGAGCCGCACTGCCACGAAACTTACTGGCTTACTCACTTGGAGAATTTACACTCTAATTGTAATTGGACTTCTCCCATTCAAACGCATACAGAGTTACGAATACAGAACCAAAAAGCGCATATGAGTGTTGCGGTCTTTAAAAAAAAAAAAAAAAAGAAAGAAACCCACCTAAGCTAGGCTATCTTCCGCGTCGCCTTGTTCACTCCTCTTTTACTCGTTGCCAGTTTTTTTCTCGGGAGCAGAGCAGAAGTGATGAACCCCTCCCTCTCTGCGCGCTCCAACGATGAGGGGCGGGGCTTCGAGTGACCGCATACAAATGAGGGGCGCGGGCCGCACAGCGCTCATCAGGCTACTGCAGCCGAGGTAGACCAGATAAGACGAGAGAAAATACTAACAGAAAGAACACACAGTGTGCTTCACACATACACAAGAGTTTTTTGAAAAAAAACCTATTCATTTTAATGTCATTTGTTGTGTCGTGTCCTAGTTAAGTTTGGTAGGAGGGGCTTAAACGCAGTGTCACACTTCCTGTTCAGTTTCGTCACACGGAACTCGGAGCTCTTTATGTGATAAGACGCCATCTTGTGACTGAAAACAGGCAGCGCGAATAAAGCAGCAGTTTCTCAAGTGTGTGTGTAGTGTGTGTGCGCGCTCAACAATAGGTACAAGAAACAGACACAGCACACAGGTCACGTAACAATCAAAGATCCGCGATTTTATGTTTCAGTGACTGTGCAGATAGAAACCACTAACAGCTACTGTTTTTTTAATATAGTGATTATATTTACTATTTCCTTGTGCCTCTAATTGTATGTACACTGGATGCTCGATATACTAAAACCACGTATAAATAATGTAAAACTGAAATTGTAATAATTAATGAATAAAATGACTAATGGCTGCAATAAATATGTTCTTCTTCCTCTTGAACAACAACAAGAAGAAGATGTAAGAAAGAAGAAGAAGAAATAATAGTAATATCAACAACAACAACAACAACAACAAGTTGTTGTTATGGTGGTAGTGCCCATCGTCTCACAGCTCCAGGGTTCAATCCTGAACTTACTGGGCTACTGTATTTGTGGAGTGTCTGTGCATGTTCTCCACATGTCTGTGTGGGTTTTCCAGTTTCCGCCCATCTCCCAAAATACATGCCATGGATCAGTTACACTAAATTGCCCATAGCTATGAATGAGTGTGTGCATGAGTGTTGCCCTGCGATTGACCGGCATCCCATCTAGGTCTGGAGTTACCAGGGTAGACCCTGGATCCATTGCAACTCTGACCAGGATAAAGCATTACTGAAGATGAATGAATGAGTGCATCGTGTTATATTTGTTGTTGTTGTTGTTCTTCTTCTTCTTCTTATTATTATTATTAGTAGTAGTAGTAGTAGTAGTAGTAGTAGTAGTAGTAGTGGTATGCTACTATAAAATAAAAAAAAGAAAAGGAACACTTTTTTGGAATAAAATAAAAATTTTCAAAATCAGTAAAAAGGCAGGTCAGTGATGTTTCAGTGATGGGCAGTGGTAGCTCAGCAGTTAAGATTCTGGACTACTGATTGAAAAGGTGAAAGTTCAAATCCCAGCACTGGCAAAGTACCACCTTCCTTCAACTGCTCCAGGATTGTTGTCCCATAATGCTGACCTAATGATCTGACCAGAACGTCTTTCCAAGGTTGGATGTGTGAAGAACAAAATGTTGTGTATATTTTTCTTTTATTTCATGACAGTTAAATAGAAACATAACAACAGCCAAAATCTAATTATAAACAAACTGAATGCATAAGTGTTGAATACAGTTTCAGATTATTTTAAGTGTCTGTGGATTACGGGATATTCGGGTAAAGAATCCCAGTGTAGATTACTGTTTGATTATATTGAAGGCCTTTCAGGAAAGTATCTAACAATCATTTCTTGGAAGACAAGGCAGAAATAAATAAAAAAATAAAATTAGATTTATCAATTCTAAAAGATACACATTACCAGTGGAGGGATTTATGAACAAGTGAGATGCATACCAATTTCCTGGTATGCATCTCTATTCTGGCAGCAGCATTTTAAACACATTTTAACTTTGTGTTACAGCTTTTATATGCTGTAACACAGACTATTGTATAGTGTGTGGTAATGCCACACAGATTAGAGACTGTTACAGTAATCTGGTTTCTAATCTATTCACAAAGGCATGTGTTTTTCTCTCTGTCCTTAGAGATATTATAGTGGTGATAATATAGTGTTTTACAGACATAAGAGATCTTTTTATTTTTTATTTTTTGTCAAAGTTGAGGTCACTGTGAATAATTCTTTCTAGGTTATTGACGTAGTTTTTGGCCTTCAGAGGCAGGGAGTCAAGATAGGTCAGTGCATCTTTCCTCCCAGTAATAATAGGCTCGCTTATCCTTATCTAGCTACATAAAATTATTGCACATCCACAAGTCTAAGCAGGGAGCTGGCAGACCACTCAACATCCGGCATTAAGTACATGTATACTGTGATCTGTATGTAGGTGTAAACAAATATTTAATTCGTTAATTATAGCAGCTAGTGGAAGCATATATTGATTGAAAAGTCAAGAAGCAAGAACAGAATCTTTTGTTTGGTTGGGTAGAATAAGAAGGGACAAGCAGAGGTATAAGAAGCTATGAGATTGGATGAGTCTTCTCAGTGAGGTGGTATATAGTGAGACAAGGAGAGGACCAAGCACACATTTTTTTAAGTATTCCAGTCACCTGTAATTTCCTGGACTCCTCACTCCTTCATGGCACCCTACAAAACCATCAGTCATGACAGGCAATGAGAAACTGATAGTTCACACTATTAAACACTTCAGTTAGTTTTAGCCCAAATATTCAGGATACTTGCATTAAGTATAAACAGGACAAAGCTACATTATTTCATAGTGTGTGGTAATGCCCAGTGATCCTGAGTTTCTGGAAATGGGTGATTCATTTAGTTTCACTGATTATTGACAAGAATTTCCCTCCTAGTCATAAACCCATTCCCCATTCTCCCCATTCTCACCATTCTCCCCATTCTCCATACTTGGATTCTCTATATCTTATCTGATAGTGGCAAATCTATTAAAAAAAGAATCCTTCCTGATTTTCCTGTCTTTGAAGCCAAGAGGGAAATAGCTCACTCCTGGAAAAAGGTGGAACATCCTAGTGTATCACAGTAGTTAAAGGAAATGACGTCATTCCTTGCATTAGAAAATAACATTTTGTTAAGGAGTAATTTACCTAAATCTCTTTATACCTGATGGAAGAATTAGTAAAATTCTTTTTTTTCCTCTTACAACTGAACCTAAATTAATTAATGATCTCATCCTTCTCTTGTGCACATGTTTAGCCTGCTGTGCTGAGAAGCCTTATGTTGGAAAAAAATATATGGATCTGACTATGTTTTATCTGAACTGCATAAGATGAACATCCTGTACCCCTTCCCCCTTTTTTAAAGTTATTTTTTTGTCTTTCACTCACTCTTTCCTCTATGGATATGGGAGATTATGGGCCAATATAGAAAAGTTCATCTTCTTTTTGTTAAAGGATAATCTGTCTTTACAGCCATGGTTTTGAATCCTGTCATTAAAATCTATGAATAGCCCATAAAGGAAAAAAAAAGCTTTAGATAGAGGAAAAGACTTTCTGGTCACAGGATATCTATTGCAGTCACTGTGGTGTGATTGCCCTTGAGTACAGATTGTTTGGTGTCTGGCAGCTTACAAATGAACTTGATTTAAAACATTGTGTTCTAAAGAGGGTATTTTTTTTTCCAATATATAATTAGTACAAGAGAAACCAGTCTGTAATTCTGCTTGTGACTCGGTGTTGATTTCTTGAGCAATACAGTTACCAAAGTTTGACTTTGCTTTTGGAAGTCATATGCTGATTGATATGTGTGAGTGCAGAGATGACAGGGTTTCCAGATAATAAAGCTATTTTTAGCCAGTGACCTGAAAACACTGTATTTCTTATTCACCTTATTGGGACTGTGATTTAACAAGCCAAAAATAGTCATGACTGTGCTTGTTCAGACATATACACCAGCTGTAAAACACGTTTATCAGGCAATAAGCAATGCAGACTGTGCACGCCATAGTGACACATGAATCATTTTACTGATTCGATTCTTTTGACCTGCAGAGACGCGTTTGTTTTCGATTATTGTCTCGTTTGATTTCTTACTACAGAGTAGCAAGCAGAAATATTACAATATGGAAGCTAGACATACAATCCTGTCAAGACTCGTGTGTGTGGTGAAATCTGAACTCAACTGCTAGTCAATCGATTCCCATGAATCACACGAATGAGTCAGCCACATAGAACGACTCACTTGGCAGTTGTGCCTTGATTAGAGTAAAGGCTTGCAGGGAACTGTCAGTGCGGTTTTACCGGATAACGACGGTAAGCTTTTCTGTTCCATTTGATGTATGCAGTAGTATGTGTGGTAAATATATCATGTAAGTAGAAAATGTAAGTACATTTTAATCGCGTTGATATCAAACAGCACCAAACGCTGCAGCAGTGTAACAGCTTCCACTTTGCCACATTAAGGCTGTTAGTCCATTATAGAGGAAGTGATGGCTGGTTAATCCTTTTTAGTCACGCCATGTGATTAACTGGACAATATTATAGATATTAGGTGCATTATATTATTAATCACCTTTCTCGGAGAAAACCAGTTGATCAGGAAGATTCTAGTTGATTAGTTGTAGATTGGACATGTGGGCAGCAGGTGTGGAGACAGACAGCAGACTTCCCAAAGCCTGCATGAACTGCTGTTAATCACAAAAAAAAAAAAAAAAAAATCTAAAGTCAATGAACTGCAGTTATGCAACTGCACTTTTGATCCCAAAATGTTTGGAAAATTACTTTTCTTTTTCATACATTTCCAGTAATTGCTTTATCCTGGTCAGGGCTGTGGTGGATCCAGGGCCTGTCCTGGGAGCACTGGGCAGGAATACACCTTGGATGGGAAGCCAGTTCATTTTACATATGACACACAGATAATTTAGTGTCACCAAGTCTAATATGTTTTTTTTGTGAGGTAGGAGGAAACTGGATAGCCCTGAGGAAATGCATAAGGAAATGGGGGAACATGCACACAATCTCCACACAGACAGTAACCAAGCTCAGGATTAAACCAGGGACCCTGGAGTTGATTCCCTCGTTACAGTGTGTGACGCGGTGACACGACGGGGAAATATATTTATTTTATTTATTTATTATTTATTTATAATGTATATGTATGTATATATATGTGTGTGTGTGTGTGTGTGTGTGTGATAGAAAAAGATCAGCGAGAATGGTGAGAATGGGAAGGTGTATAAGACAGTGGTGAGACCAGCCATGCTGTATGGTTTAGAGACAGTGTAGAAGAGACAGGAGTCAGAACTAGAGGTAGCAGAGCTGAAGATGTTGAGGTTCTCTTTGGGAGTGACGAGGTTGGACA
>CM074947.1:7733497-7747222 GCA_037577455.1 Pangasius macronema
TGTGTGTGTGTGTGTGTGTGTGTATATATATATATATATATATATATATATATATATATATATATATATATATTTATGTATATACATATATAAATAGTTCATGTAGACTATCGTATCATTTTTGTATACTATCATTGTTGTTTGTGTCCCTGCAGGACTAGTGGTTGGGCCTCGCTGCTCTCACTGCTGCAGCAAGAGTTTGATTCCCGGCCAGGGAACCAAACCCAGCCACTGGGGTTGCACAAGACCGTGCACTCCCAGTGCTGGTCCCAGCCCTGATAAAATTGGGGAGGGTTGCATGTGGAAGGGCTTCCGGCGTAAAATAAAATGTGCCAAATCAAATACGCGGACCAATGATAAACTGTTGCGACCCCTAAGGGGCGCAGCCGAAAGAAGAAGAATCTAAACTTCATATCATTGTTGTCTCTTTCTATAACTAACAGGGGTGAGAAAGCAAAAATAGCCTAAATGTGATGACACTTTGGGCAACTAAGTAACAGTTAGAAAGAGGAACATGACTTTAGTGAAACGTAGCAGCCAAAGTTGTAGGAGAAAGAACGCATCAAAGATCAGGCTGGTTGCTCACAAGTGTTGTCACACTCTTACGTTGCCACTGGTCAAGTTCAATTTGCTTTCATTTCCTTACCTTCTCTTGTGCAGCCTTTCAGAAGTGCTCTTTTAGTAGCCATGAAGAGGCCGTACCAAACTCACTGTACAGACTACTGGTTCAAAAGTTTTATCTTGTTTCTCCATGCTGTGTCTCTCTCTGATCACTCAGCTCTCTCTGTACTATCACCCTGGAGCACGCGGTGAAACACCAGCAACTGTGACTGTGGTATGAATACGGCTGTGTGAAGCTCATAGCAGGCTGTAAACTATTTTTGAAGACCCGGTGTTGCAGCAGAGCACGATGCTGGGATGTGATGGGGAATCAGGAACAAGGGTTCGATACAAACTGACCCTTTTTACAGGACTGCTGGAGTGCCTGTGCTTTGCTGGGGTTGTGTTTGGTTGGGCTTCTCTTGTATTCGTTCTGAAGACAAATGGATACTTTAGTGATCTGTGTGTCAATGTGACTGAAGCAAATGGCACAGCAGATAAAGGTGAGAATGGAAAAGATGTTTCTGGTATTTTCAAGCTTAGCTTACAGTGGTGGGTATCAGGTCTTGGCCTTGTTGTCACATCTGTTAAAATTTAGTTTTGTTAGGAATGTAGATTGTCTAAATCTAAAAACTCACTTCAAGACTACAAATATATTTTATAGAAAAATGTAGTGATGTGACGGTTACATAATGTTTTGCTATATAATATCTATATATACATTAGACAATGCATTTTTATTATTTATTTGTTTCTCTCTCCCTTTCTCTCTCTCTCTCTCACACACACACAGTTACTCTCCTAGACTGCAGTGCTCAGGATGAGCAGTTCTCTCTTATCTTCACTGTTGCTTCCTTCATGAACAACTTTCTCACTTTCCCCAATGGCTTCTTTTTTGACCGGTATGGAACGATGGCTACAAGACTTCTGGCAATGTGAGTTCAATAAAATTACACAATGGGAAATGACACCCACCAGTGACAGGAAAACATATTGAGAAATAGTGGTATAGATGATTGAGTATGTAAAATAACAAATTAAATGTGGAGCGTTCACATGGTCAAATCATAACGATGCCACAATCATCCATGGCCAGGAGTCCAAGAAAGCATCTACAAGCTTCTATAAATGTATATTACTAATTCTAATATACATATATTTATACACTGCCTGGCCAAAAAAAGTCGCTGTTTAGATTTTAACAGCCAAATACATAAGGGTCTATGAATGGATCATTATTAGAGTGATTATAATGTTTCTAGCATGTTATATGTTTGGCAACAGTTCTTTTAATCTNAAGAATGGTTCAGAGAGCATAAAGAATCATTTTCACACATGAATTGGCACCTCTGAGTCCTGACCTTAACCTCAGTGGAAGTCTTTGGGATGTTCTGGAGGAGACTTTACAGGGTGCTTACCTCTTTCATTGTCAGTACAAGATCTTGACCAAAAACTGATGCACCGCTTGATGGAAATAAATGTTGTGATGGATTTGGAGCCTATCCTGGGAGCACTGAGGGCGAGGCGGGGATATACCTTGATTGGGACTCCAGTTTATCACAGCATATATGCCTTATAATAAGTAAATAAAAAGTGCTACAAATATCTGCTGTGGTTTGGAGTCCAGTTGCATTCTCCTCTGATAATAATTGAGAGATTATTTATATAGCCCAGTAGATTTTGGTTTCATTTGTTACACACTCAGAGTGTGACACATCATAGTTAACTAGATAAAACTCAACACATGGATGTCTGCCGGTGTTTAACTGTGAGTGATAGTTGCATGACTGTAGCTGGCGAAAGTGCTGCTATGGATGCAAACCAAGCAGTTACATAACTAGTTACTCCTACAAATGTAATTGAAGCATTACTGTTCCTGGATCTGGGGTTAAGTGTGTAACCGCTTGCATTGGAATAAAAACATGCAGTCACACTGGCTCTTTCTGGATCATGATACATGGTGCAGTGGGTGTGCATGTGTTTAGAGGGTTTGAGGGCATGGGGCTACACAAATGTGGTGACCCCCTTCTGTGGTGAAATCTGTCTGGGTAGATGTTATCAAAATTGCGATATTACCCAAAATATCACCCAAATACAGTATATTAAAGACTTTAATAGTAGGAAAAACCTACATTTATTCTCTTTTATTCTCACAGATTCCTCTATACTACAGGAACATTGCTTGTGGCGTTTTCAAGTAAAGGTAAAAAAAATGGGACACTAAACTTATTATATTCAATTATCCAGCTAGGCTGATAAGATAGTTTCACTTTTATTTCACTTTTCTAATTAATTTTTTCTCTCTCTCCAGCTCTCTCCCTCTTGTTCTTCCCTGCTCTTTCTTTCATTGCTGTGGGAGGCATTTTGTTACTTCTCACAAACATGCAGGTATTAAATGTAATGGATACTGTACATATCAGCACATTCGTATTGAGTGATTCCAAACTGTGCTGAGGAAGGAACAGTTAATAATAAATAATAGTAATACCTTTTATTTATAAAGCACTTTACATTTTAAAGAAAATCTCAAAGTGCTACAGAAAAGAGTCATAATAATGTCCAGCAATTAAAACCAGCTGCCAACTGAGATTAGCTCAGAAATTTAAACTCTAAACATTAAAACACTTTTTAAAAAGGNTTTTAGACCCCTTTTAAAACCATCAGTCATTTGTGGAGCCCTCAGATGTTCAGGGAGGGCATTCCACAGGCGAGGAGTGATGACCACTACTACTGTCTTTAGCTATGTGATGTTCTTTGGTTCCTTTTTTATGGATATGTCATACAGTATCAGAAACGGCATACAGTACGTCTGTTTGAGATTAGTTTAAGGCAAATGTGCAATATGATTTAGGCATGGAGGTTGCACAGTGCTAAACTGTGAGTTAAAAACTTATCTTACTTATTAGCAGCATTAGCGTAATGGCTTGAGAGCAAAACCAAAAATTATCAAATATTCCAAATTTTCCAATAACGGCACACCCTAAAGTATTTTATTCCTCTTGTACTGCAGCAATTTGCCAGTGATTACGTTTATTAATTATTTAAAGAGCCGCACATCATAATGTTTATGGCTTCATCATATTGATATGTTTCTTTTTGTTAAATAGCAGCATGTTTTAAAACCTGTTTATTATTAGCTTTAGATTATGCTCAGTGTCTGTCCCTGTAAATTAGACATTGCTAGTAAATATAACATATCAGAACACGTGCATTGATATAAACCTGTGAGTTATATTGAAGTTGACACTACTGATGACTAATGACTGATGATACTAATGACTGAGCAATTAGACATCTTCTCAAACTCATACTTTACACTGTGTGGCCTTATTTATAAAAAATAAAGTCCTTTATTACTTTGAATTTACCTCACCAGGTAGGAAACCTTTGTGGCACTCACCGCTCAACTATCATTACTCTCTATAATGGTGCCTTTGACTCCTCATCTGCAGTTTTCCTCATCATCAAAGTAAGTAACAGACCGAATTACAAAACACTTCACAGATCAACTTAAAAAAAAAAGCATCGATCATCAGCTTCTCACTGCTTGTCATTCGTCTGTTTGCACTGCTTTTTTACGTGATCATTTGATGATGTGTTAAATCCAAGTGAATTTCATGAACATCCACAATTTCGTTTCACTAAGGTCCTGTATGAGAAAGGGATTTCTCTTAAGACCTCTTTCCTCTTCCTGTCTGCCTGTGATATCGTTCATCTACTGCGAACTCTCTTCCTTTTGCCCAAATCACACATCCCTTATCCAATCCCAGAGAGCTACACTTATGGGTAAAAATCTATAACTCAGTTTTCAGATCACCTCTAAGCAACTTTTTGTTCCTTTATGCCTACCAGCTGCTTTTTATTTCTGCTCATGGTACAGGGTAAGTTGTCGTAAATCAAAGAGCTACAATGTTGAAGAGTGTGAAAGCAAGCAGGATTTGAAGTACAGAGCAGGTCAAGACATAAGCAGAGACAGTGAACCACTAAAGACAGATGACTCACCTCAAATGGAGGACATCTTATGCAAAGGTATTGCTCACTATTTCACTCACTGAGGGACAAGCTCACATTTCTTTTTTTTGTTTTAAAAAGGGAATGCCCTCATCACAAGACATCTTTTCTGAGTCCACTTACTTACCTGCTATTTTCTTGTGCTCTTTCTCTTACTCCTTATCATCATAAATCTCACTCCCTCTTTCTCCAGACAGCAGCTTTAAGAGCTGTGTTCTATCCTGGTTCTTTCTGTGGCATCTGATGTGGCTTTCAGTCATGCAGCTGCGCCATTATCTCTTCATTGGAACGCTGAACCCAATGCTGAACCGACTGGCAAACCAAGACCCAGACACTGGTAACTAGCCCAAAAAACACTTTACTTTCCTGCCTAGTCATATCGTTTATCCCATGATCTCACCTTACAATGAAATGTGAATATTTTTTTATAGATCTTGCTCATCCTTACTTCGTACTAGACACGACACATGTGCAACATGCCTGCGTTGCTTTAATGACGCTTTGTCTAATCCACACCTTTTATGTTCCATAACAGGAAAACTAATGTTCAGTGTCAGTGGAACATGAGGGACAGTCAGTGATGAGCCAATAGTATACTTAAAAACGTGACATTATTCTGTTTATTCTAATTTCCCTTGTTGCTGTAATAAGTGCTGCACAATCATGCTGCACAATTCGAATATTGTAGTAGATCATGAATATAAATTTGTTTCAAAGCGTATAGAGAACGAGAGTGTGTGATTTAAATGGATTTCTGTTGAGTTATGCTCCACTCACATGGGCAAAAAAAAAAAATCACTATAAAAGGGCCCATTGCCAAACTAATGCTTAAATTGTTCACCTGCTGAATTTTTAATGCTCAACGTCTGGTCATCTGCCATAGCTAGCGATTTATTTTGCAACTAAATTGCTTTGAGAGTTTGTAAATTTTGAGCAAATCATTTAAAGAGATTTACAGTGGCTTGATGATCTCGAGTTGTAGCCAGGCTATTTTCTTTTTGCTACACCTACATTGAAATAAAAATCTCAATGAATTTACTTAATTCAGATGTGGACATCAGTTCCATTACTGATTTACATTAAAACAATTTGTTTTCATACATTCAACATGATTTGATCATGTATTTTCAAAGCCCTGAATAAACTCGAAATACACACTCTCACCTGAACTGAGGATCAATTCCAGGTCGCTGATGTTCTGCAACAGCCACATTAGCATTGAACATTGCTAATACACTTGGTTTAATTGTGTTAATTGAATACTATAGTTGTTTATTCCCATCAGTGTTGGCATCCTTGTGTGACTTTATAATGTAAATGGTTTATTTTAGTACTACATGAATGAATCATGCTCACTCTACGTAATTCAATCTAGTAAGTAGAAACTTGTTTAAATTTAGTTTAGTATAAACAATGAAAACATGTTTTGATGAGAAACATATTTTTTTGTGTAAACTATATGTAATATTTTTTCTTAAATCTGACTGACCACATATTACATTTTTTAGTGTACACTAAATGGGGGTACCATTATCTGGTATAATATTTTGACATACTATTTTATATAATATTTTGGAACATTTCAGTTATTTTTTTGTAATACTGGGTGGATTTTTGATTGAATACAAGTGACCGCTACTGCCTGGTATTCTCAGTATGGAATTAAACATAGATTTTCTCTTAAACATCTAATTCCCCCCCCACAGTTAGCCGCTACACCAATGCGTTTGCCTTCACTCAGCTGACTGGGTTTCTCTGTGCTCCTTGGAATGGCTTGTTAATGGACAGACACAAGGGGAAGGCATTGAAGCCAGGTCAGAAGCAGAATTTGTTCAAATGCATAATTATACTCAGATACAGGAGAATCCCTAAAATATCTCTCTTCCTCTTTTCACCCATGCTTTGAAGGAGAGACAGAGAAGGAAGCTGACTTGCGCTCGTCCATCCTGTCTCTCTTCCTCACCTCTCTGCAGTGCCTTCTCTTCTCTGTGTGCACAACCATTCCCGTTCTTCCTCTGCAGTATGCCACATTCATCCTGCAGGTCCTCAATCGATCCTTTCTGTATGGCGGGAACGCTGCCTTCATCAGCATTGCGTGAGTGAACCAGTATGAAGTGAAGAAAATCTAGGTGAAATTTTGAACAGTGAATTAGTTGTGAATTGTAACAGGTTTCCTGCCCAACACTTTGGAAAGCTGTACGGTCTCGTGATGTCCCTCTCAGCTGTGGTGTCATTGCTGCAGTATCCTTGTCTTGCCTTGGTCAAAGTTTTCGGAGGGGATCCCTTCTATGTAAGTCTTACTGGCTCATATTGTGCCTACACCAGCCATGAAAGCATGCCAGAACATAGCTATAGATATAGACATGAACTTCCATGTTCAGTGTATACTTCTATACCTGTTGTTCTAGGTGAATCTTATTTTGACCATTCTGATGCTACTGGCTTTCATCCATCCTCTGAACGTCTTCCGCCAGTGTAGACGCCTGGCAACGCAGAGAGAAAACACACAGCGCATGCTGCATGCTGATTCTTCAAGACGAGAATCTACACTATAGTAACAGATAGTTGTAATGATCAAAAATCCCATTTCGTATGGCCATTTATACAAAATAATGGATTGAAAGATTTTTTTTCTATAATGCAGTCAATGTCAAATTATGCAGTTTACGTCCAGCTGAACCACGGGTTTTAAGGGTTATTTTTTATGGGTATTATCTGTATTAAAATGCCACAATACAGTAGCCTTTTGTGAATGTTTTATTTTAGTTGTTGATATAGAACAAAGAAGACACCCCACTGACGTATGTCAAATGACAAGTAAACATAGACAGACAAAAAAGGAAACAGTTATATAAACACGTTGTAATTCTTTTCTGTATTATTAAGCATCCCCAGTGGTGATGCTCATGTAAATATAAGACCAGAAATTTATGGAATTCTGTCAGAGATGTTCAGTCATATGCAAATAGATAATAATGATATTTTCAGCTGATAATGTATATCTACAGTTCCAAAGCTGACAACTTATATTATGCAATCAAACAAAAAACAATAACAACAAATAGAACAGAACAGAGTTAGGGATGACACCGATGCGATACCAGCAAAAAACTGGGCAAAAAGAAAAACAGCATACCAGCAAAAAAACTGTGGATCAGATATCAGAGAAAACAGCAGATATATGATCCTGTAACAAATGGCAAAGACTGGAACTGGATTTGAAAAAATGAAATTATATTTTGGAACTGGAAATGTTTACATATAAAGAGACTTGACTTTTTCTTTCGTAAGGATTGATTTGATTTTATACATTATTATATTTACAATGTTACTGATTTTTATGTGAATACTTCAATTTGAAAAAAGTGTTTAAGAAAGCAATATCGGATGGGAATTGGTTTTGGCTGATACTCAAGGTTTCAGTATCATGCCATCTCTAAACAGAGCACAGTAGAGCAGAACAGTAGAAGAGAATATGAATATTGGGAACAGAACAATTACTGGTGTTATTATATATTTCACTGGGAGAGGAGACACACACATCTTGCTGCCACAACCTCTTAACTAGAACACTGTGAATTATGAAACAGATTTAATCACACCAGTCTTTATATAATGAAGATAACACTTTAAGGTTTGGTAACAAATTATTTATAAGCAAGCAGTACGTAGTTCACTAATTAATGATTTTGTAAATAATATTACATGAAGTTTAATATACATTTTATATAAAGTATTTAGCTATCAGTTTAAAACACCTTAAATAAATAAAAAAATCCTCATTTATTGCTTTAAAAAAAAAATGGTCACATTTGGATCCACTTCTGATCTGAATGTAGCCGGGACATTACAGCACTCTCACTCACTTGATTACTAACACAACTGTTTTCTTGTTTACTTAACCAGCTCAGTCATGCATGCTCATTATGAGGTTTTGCATCTTTTCAGTGTGACACGAGTGTCATTTCCAATTTCTTCTCTCATTTAGACATCTTGCTTTCTCTGTGTTTTGATCTGGTTTTGCCCTGTATTGCACTTTTTATCTCATCATTTGACCATTGCCTGTTTTTGACCATGGTTCTGCCTGCTGACTGTTACTTTTAATAAAATTAAGCTAGTGAGTACATCCACCTGCCTCCAATTCATGACATTTATAATTTATTAGTAAATGACTTCTTCTTAGATGAGCATACTTCAAGCCTGATCTGATGGACCTGCTGCTCTGAACAGTTTCAGGCTTCCTCTGCTTCCAACATTCAGCATGTTGATAATGAGCTGATGAGTGCTTCATGAGCTGGATCAGATCAGGTGTCACAGGTTTCGGCCACACCCTTTGCTAATAGGTGTATAAGATCAAGTGCATAGCCATGCAATTGCCATATACAAATATACTGAAACAAACATACTTAACACCTCAATGACTTTAAACATGGCACTGTCATAGGATACCACTTTTGCCACAAGTCATTTCATAACATTTCTGCCCTACTAGATCTGCCCCAGTCAACTGGAAGCGCTATTATTGTGAAATGGAAGTCAACAACAGCTCAGCCATGACACTGCAGACCACAGAGACTAACAGAACAGGGCCAGTTTGCCAACATCAGTATTGTCACGTTTTATAGTAATCAATACCCGTATTTATGTTTTCTAAATAAAATATGCATTTGAACTCCCATTAGAAGTTCTATGTAAACAGCACTTCTCTCGAATCTATTCTCATTCATATTTAATCTGAACATAATATTTCATGGATGAGTCTAAGGGCACAGAGATAGTTTTTACAGTCATCATCAGATAGGGTGGTGTTTACCTGGAGTTCTACAGAACAAGGGACCAGAGAAAATAAATAAACACGATAAGTCATTTGAATCGTATTACCTGGTCTGTGCCAGAACAAGAAAGATCACAAAGAGAGAAGGTAAATTCTGATAAAGAGCATACAGGATAATCCAAATGAAGTTGTTCCACAGTTTTTAGATTGTGCTGGAAAAAGCTATATCCCATCAGTCCTCTTACTGTACTATGTAACTCCCATTATGGCCATATGACCTTTGTGTGAAATCAGTCGCTTCATCTGAAAGTTAAATGATCCACATATGCAGCATATTTTGTGGCATTTAAAGCCCAAATATATAATGCATATAAATATGTAGTGCTAATTAAATGGGGGAAAAAAACTCTATAATGATATTTACAATCACTAATATAAATACAAAACACTATTATAAATATATTAAAGATGGAACGTGTGAAGTGCCAGTCAGTTTTCTACGTTCTTTGACACTGTTTATAACAGTTTATAACCACATAATCTTATAAATTGCCACCACTGACTCTTAAATTAGGTATTTACATGGGGTCTGTCAGTTTCATTGCATTAAAAGTTAAGCAAAAAACATAGAAAATGAGGGCAATGTGAGATATACTACATTAGGTTATTTTCTTTTAGAGAGATAATATTTCGCTCTCTTCATAGCAGGATTTAATAGATTTATTGGTCTTTCCTGTTTACTTCTGGGTTTAGCGAGACATCATCCGCACAAACTCTGCAGAGAAAAACAACAGTAAAGCATTCACCACATGAAAAGCTTTAAAGAATGTTCTTAAGAAATCAAAATCTTAAAAGTGTAAAGTCCTATCTGACTTTGACAGTTTGTTTGACTTTGTTGTTTACACACTACTGAATATGTGTGGTAAGTTTTACAGTAAATTATTCATTTAAACAAGCTGATAAAAGTACCTGACTTTATTGAAGGTCAGAACTATGGCTGGACATCTTGAAATGACACAATTTTCAGAGATGACCTTATAACTCCAAGGTCTCAAGATGTTTACTGTATTCAGTAACAAGTATCACTTGCAGTAATGAATGATTAAATGCTTAATTTTAACTGATTATAAATGACCTCTAAGGGTGAATTAACGCTGGGGATTTTGCTGTGCAGATTTACCATATATGCTCCCTAATGTCTCATTAACAGGAGAATAATACAGTGAGTAAGAAGGTTGTATTTTTGTGATATATGCTGTTCACAAGCTATTTGATTTTTCGAGAGTGGGAGTTTTAGCTGATCCGGTAGAGGTAAGTCCAGGTGCAGAGAGTCCTAGAGTAGTTAGAGAGAAACCATCAGGTGCTGACCCATCAGTTTCTTCATGGCCTCCCTCAACTCCGCCAGACTGATCTGACCATCACCATTAGAGTCGAACTGAGTCAGAGAGAGAATTAACAAATTATAGACACCAATATACCAATTTGAAGGTGTGTTTTCTATGCATCAACCTTGTTTTATTGACATGTAGCACACCAATTCACCAACCTCTCTAAAAGCATCTCTCAGTTCCTTGACTCCAATCATATCTGCTGTCTCAGCCAACATTTTAGGCCCCATTAGTTCCACAAAGTCATCAAAGTCTACTCGGCCTCCACCTAAACAACATCAGCACAGCAGCACAGGATTTTCTACCTTTGAATATTCATGAAACAGTTCATATGCATGTGCATTCTGAGCATGTATACTGTCTGTGTGGTTTAGTGCATAAAAGCATGAAAGGAGACTCCTGTTTATCTCAGGGTACAAGGAAGGCATGCATCAAGACTCTTCCTACAAGACCGTGAATCCATCATCTTGTTTGAAGGGGATCTACAGGTTTGTCGACTCAGTGATCGTCAGAAGTTTGTTGTTCTAAAGAATTATCTCTTCTTAATATACTACCTCCCCAACAGAGTTTTTCGACTGATGGTATTCTTAGTCCATTGACCTAGTGAACCAGTATCAGGATGTATTTATTGATAGAGACTCCAAAGCACTTCTGTAAGTCACTCTGTTTAAGGGCGTCTGCCAAATGCCGTAACTGTAAATTTAATGTTCAGGACATTTATTATGCATAACACTATTCATGTCACTTTCCCTTTTTATATCAGGAAAGGCCAGCAGTGCATTAACCAGTATTATCCCACAGCGCTGTTGAATTCTTGAATCTATAACAGCAGCTTTGACAGTAGTTCTGTCTGTGATTTAAGTCACTGGTTTATATTAATGTGCTGATTTTTATACTTTGTCTGTAGTAACAACTCATTCACAGGGACTTGTATAGCAGATGATCTAAATAAGCTAAGGCTGATACTAAACAGACAAAAACATACTTTTCTTTTTTAGGGAAGAAATGTGTAAGTGTTTATGTGATAAACCTTTCTGTAACAAGATGATTATGTAATAATTATGGAAGGAGTCTCCAGTACAATAGCACTTTGAAGAAATCATTAATCTGCCACCAGAGGAAGGTCTTCAGGACAGAGAACACTGTGCTTTATTTATTTATTTATTTATTTATTAACTATTAGAGAAAGAATAAAGAGGGGCTGGAGAGGGAATGACTGTATATAGATGCTATAATGCAAGTGATAACATGAACTAACTTGAAATGTAACATGAAATGTAATTCATGTCCAAGTAATTAGTTTATTTTTAACGTTAACAACCGTTTAACGGCACCATATTCTCTCTCTTTTGTGTACACGACAAAATAGAAAATAATCCACCCTTGAGTGCCATTTTCCTATAACCATGTTTTATTCCATATGTAAACCTGATGATCTGTCTCTATGCTACATGATACATGAACTTGTACTTACAGATCTGCTGACTGAGCTCAATCAGCTCCATCTCTGTAGGCATGTAGCCCATTGTCCTCATGCACTCGCCCAGATCTTTATAGCTGATGAAGCCGTCCTTATCCCTGTCAAATTCCTTGAAGGCTTCCTTCAGCTCTGAGAGAAAAAAAGCTTTGCTTAATCAGTTGTGAATGTTTAACGGAATTGGTTAAGCAGTGTGCAGATCGAGGATACTGAAGATTACAGTTTAAGCTAAAATTGGTTTAGAGAGAGAGTGAAAGTGGAGAGAGGATGGATAGATGGCTAGAAGAAAGGTCTGAATAGGGAGTTTTGGTCAGGTTGGTTAATGGATATATAATGCTGGTTATTAAGTCTTTATCTGTTAAGATCTGGGTTACAGGGGAAAGGTGAAATAACAGATGATTGTACCTTCAATTTCTTCTGGCCTCAGATCTCTGTCCTGTAGTGATAAACAATTACAAGCAAACACACAGAGACAAACAGTAATTTAAGACAGAAAGAACCACACCCATTTGAATGTCATTATATGGGTAAGTACGAGTTAGACACTTTTTAATTTGAATTTTGATGAATAAAACCCTTTGTATCTGGCTCATTATGCATTATTTTTTTTATGTTTTATCCCATCTTACGTATGTTTCAACAAGATCATAAAAAATGATTTACTTTAATATGTTTGTAAGTATTAATATGTGTAGTGATATGTGTGTGCATTCAAATAAAGCACTGGTGAATTGAAATGAATAGTTTACTCTCTGGTTTTGCTTACGATTCGTTTGTTATCCCTTTAGATTTAGTGTAGGAGCCTCTAAAATAATGAGAAAAGCTCGGCAGTGACTTCAGATGAGTTTAACGTACCCTTCCATATACAAAAACAATACCTTGTGCCATTCAGAATACAGAATACGTTTATGGCTAAATGGCTCTTCCAAAAGATCTTTCAAAGGACTTCATTGGGACGGTTGCTGAAGCTCATAAAATTGGAAAATGTTGAAAAGGATTTCTTGGCTATTATGCTCAGGCAAACCTGGATATCAACACCAACCCCCAGCATCCCATCTGTGAAGCATGAGGTAAGATGTACACGGCTACTCTGGGAATAGTATAGGCACAGTATGTAAAAGGTCCATAGTATAATAAATATATTAACCAGTGTCAAAGTTTAAAAGTATGGTGTTAGCTCCCACTGGATAAAAAAATCTATAATCCCCATTCATTAATTTGTTTAATCATTGTTTAATGTTTTTTGTCTGTTTTCAGCATTATATATATACCATACTAATCATAATGATAGGAGAGAAATTACTGGCTAGTTCAGGTATTTCATGAGATCACAAACTGAGCTCATATACAGTATGGCATGGCACTATATAATGTTCTGTTTTGTTTGTTAAGTAAGATTAAGTCTAGGTCTAATCTTTAATACATAAATTGTTTCTTTGTTCATCTTTTGTTAATATTCTACTTGCCTTTTTTTA
>CM074947.1:7748454-7762418 GCA_037577455.1 Pangasius macronema
TCTAGTGAAGCCTAACATGTTCAAATACGAGCCAGAATGCTTACGTAATGCACTGAAACATGACCATTTGAAAGAACATACACTTCTTAATGCAATTTTAATGAAAGTTAGCACTAAAAAAGACAAAGAGGTACTCGGTAATAGAGTGTGTGTGTGTGTGTGTGTGTGTGTGTGAGAGAGAGAGAGAGAGAGAGAGAGATAGCAGTATAATATCTGCTGTAATTTTAGGAGAACGAGTGGGTGTAGTGCCCTAGCCACATTAAAAAGCACAGTGGGATTCTCATGCAGTTGTATATATTGATCTAATATTAAATATGAAAGCACTGATCCTTTGTTTCTGCTAAATGTTTAATTTAGTAAGTGCACAGACAGTCTGGGAGCAGCTGCCATTACATACATCACTGTCATTTTATCATATGTGTGGTGGCATGGGGAAAACAAGGCAGAATTCTGTCAAGCTGCCAAAACCAAATTCTGGCCAAAATTGTGCTCTCTGTTTATAACACACTTATCACATACTTTGACACATAGGTAGAATGATATGATAGTATAAAATAGTAAAGCAAGCAAAGATTGAAATAAACACCTAATAGTAGTGTAATATACTGCAAATATATCCAAAGTATAATTGTCATGATCAGGAGATGGAAAAGATCCTAATAATAATCCTGATAATCAAGTAAACCACATGATTGCTGCAAATTTTTCAAATTTAACAATATGTGCTCCATCCACTGTGATTGGCTACCAATCTATAAAATAGCACTTGATACAGCACAACAGAGTTTTTGTATGATGAACTAAAACCAGCGTAATATTTTGTACAAAAATGTGATGTGGGACCTAATATTGCTCTGTTCTCGAGCCAATATTTTGCAAAAAGAACTCTTCACATTGCTCACATAAATTAACTCTGAATTCTCTGCATTGCCAGCTTTGGATGTGGAGATTAGAAGAATGATAAGAAACTCACATTATTCAGTTGTGTGTAGATTGTGTCCATATTGTTATTGTCACCCTTATCAGGCAATTGATATTTATGAGGGAAACCTGGAGAACTTGCCCTCTGAATTACCATGATCATAATTGCAGGATTGAAACAAAGGTCTTTATAGTCAGAGCTGGGGAAAATTACGACACATATAAAAACAAACTCACATAAAAAGGTGCTTGTCAGTAGACAACTCTCCAATCTCAGGGTTCACATGATGTTGGGCTGAAGGGGAGGGAAACTCTGGAATGTGGTGGTTATGAAGGGATGACTAGAGATTGAGAAGGAGAGACAAATTGATGAACAGGTATATGGTCAGGGATGTCAACATATATTAGCATTAAGGGGATCAATAACTGTGTGAATGTGTGGGTCAGGAGTATGATATGCAAATACATCATCCCAGTCATGCCACATAGTTCATAGTAGCGGCTTTCAGCCCCAATCTGAATTGTCCTGCAATAAGATTTTAATCATATGTAATTATACTTGTAGCCAAATGAGTCTCTGGATAGCCAAATTGAAATCCTGAACAGAACTTTAACATGCAAAACACTTGGGTAAGAACTTCCTGTGTCCTTTTCAATTTTGNTGTGTGTGTGTGTGTGTGTGTGTGTGTGTGTGTGTGTGTGTGTGTGTGTGTGTGTACATACAAGCTGGGCCTGAGCAAAGCCCTGTCGGAGAAAGATGCAGGCAGGACCTATGATGTTGTGCAGCATGGTACAGTTCTGGACAAGAGCACAAAGGGGCTCATCAAACTCTCGCTCACTTCCTGAGTCCTCATCCTCATCATTTTTGCCCCTTGTACCCTGCAGGACTCCGAGCATTGCTGCTGTGCCAGTGTCCAGGGGCACAACACCCTTTAGCAGAAACCACACAGTCAGCACTAAGCCAGGTGCCATCTATCCAGCAATCAAACACCCAAGCTCAAAGCCTTATTATCCCCACAATAGTAATAAAGAGTTTAATGAGATTAGCCAGCCTTGTAGCTTAAAGGTGTAGTGCACAGTTTTCGAATTCAAACAACTGACTATACTATGCATTCTAAAAGCCATTCACATAGGTTGCATGGTGTTAAGATTAGACTTAAAATTCTACCACTAGAACACATGAAATGTTAAAGCTTTCTTCTCTTCTTCAATATGGTCAGATATTTAAAAAAAAATGGACATGTCTTACCTTTATCATACCTTTATCTCTTTTAGATGGTTTGGCTCCCATTCCCTGTTGTTTGCTCTACTTCCCCCTGCCTTCACTTGTTTTCTCACTCTCTCGACCCTTCCTTTGCTCCCCCCTTTGTTCCCCTTCACTCACTCTTACTTCCTGTGATTGGATATTAGGCAAACTTTAGGTCTTTGCAGTTATATACATCAGATGATGAGTATAGCTATCCAGTTATCTAACCTGTTCTAATCTCTTTACCTTTGTCTTGGATTTGTTGTCCATTTTTTCCTGTCACTTCTCATCCTTTCACCATATAGAGTTCTGCCTTACTTTGTCCCTTTAGGCTATTTTTCTTTCCAAAAATCATACCTTCTACTATATAGGACTACAAGCTACTGATTCAACATCAGCATGGAGGTGATGAAGGAAGAGAGAAAGAGAGAGATAGGGAGGGAAATGGGAGGGAGGGATGGAGGAAGGTGGGGGATGAGGAACTTAGGGGGCACTGGAGGTTTTTAATCTGGAACATTTGAGATTACACAGTGAGTGAAATCACATTGGTGCTGATGACAGGAGCTGAGTCCTGATGAAGTAAACAGGCAGAGAGAGCGAGAGAGCGAGAGAGCAAGAGAGAGAGAGAGAGAGAGAGAGAGAGAGAAGCTGGACATGCACCAGCAGGACTGCAAAGGACCAAACAACAGAGATAGAGACAAATTCCACTGACAGAAAATGAAGATAAGGGACCTTGATAAGATGAGAGAAAGAACAACAGATGAAGTACATGAAGTACAAGATAAGGCAAGCTGTGTTCTGGTCTTGGAAAACATCAAGGAGGAGGTTAGGAAATTTAGTGGAAGGTTTGTGGCTGAAAGAAATGAAAGGCAAAAAGAATGAGAACTGCAGGAAGATTTGAATAGACAGCCAAGAGTTAGTACAACCACTCGTTAGTACTTTGTCTAGTATATTTAATGCTTTGTGTTTGAAGTGTTCTAGCACCATATTACACTACAAGACATAAACAGTGCTCCAAAATATAACACATGTTTAGCCTGACCACTGTTTAAAAAGGGCTGAAAGGAATATATCTAAAAGATGGTGGCATTTGCCCCTACTTCCACCCATATGAAGCAGGAAGATGAGTTCCCTTGTCCAGGTAAAATATTAGTACATTATAGAGCCACAGCTTCCAATAATACAATTTGAACCCCCCAGATTTTGCAAAGAGCATTGAGCATTGTTGCATTTTATCCTTACAAGAACTACATAGATGGATTACCTGCAAAAATTATTTATTTTTAAAATTGGCAGACATTTTTTTTTTAAAACTAGACTATACATTTCAAAATTATAAACCTCGGTTCATCCACATTTGTGTACTATAGAAAATCACATACTATTACAAAACGTGTTGTACTTAAACTGTACTTAATTGTACTTATATTGCTGATGTTAGAAAGACTCCACTTTGCAATATTTTTTCTCCAATGTCTTATGAGTGCTAAATATAGGCTACACCTTAGAAAAAAAACAATATGTAAAATTAATTCAAAATAAACTACTCAATGTCTGTGTGGGTGTTTAGTCTGAAGCAGTGACAAAGATGTATTGAGACTCTATTACACTGTGTGTATATATATATATATGTATATATATATATATATATATATATATATATATATATATATATATATATATATAAAGAACCTAGGTAGTCAGAATATTTCCTTCTGTTCTGTGACACATCTGCTAGCTTCTATTAAAAACAGGCCACCAGAAAATCTTAAATGTAAGGTAATTTTTAGATCATACATACACACAATTTTAGATGCTAACGGATGACAAATGCTCACACACTATCTTAATCCCATATTTAGATGGGGAGTAAAATTTCCCACTGAACAAACACTTATAGAACACAACTGACTTGTCTTAGTGGAGTGCCCATTTTACTTTGGCATGAATATAATATGAATGACTAGAGGGCTCCTGTCATTGTGTATGCTGTAATAAGTGATACACATTCACTGTAGTGCACTTATTTCACCACCAGCTGGCAGATTAAGACCAACCACATTTACACCACATAAGGTAGTGTTAAAAAGNTGCCATATTTCTGGAACACTACAACATAAATACATGTTTTTCATGTATGCAGTTTTTATGCAGAAAAACCACACAATCATTTATTTCATGATTTTTTTTTCTTGACAACACCTGCCAGACAAGGCTAAAGAGCTTCCAAGTGGGAATACTGAACATTCTGAACATTACATACAGGACTACTGAACACTCCAAACAGGACTACTGAACATTTCAAACAGGATTATTGGATATTACAAACAGGACTATTGGATACCCAAGATGGGATACTAGATAGTTCAAATAGGACACTTGGACATTCCAAACAGGATTCTGGACAATATGACTAATAGACTATTTGTAAATCCCCTACAATACACACCCACACCCACACCCCCAATGTATCAGACTGTATGTAAATTAGTAATCTTCTATTTCTAATAATCAGTATCTATTCAACATTTCTATACATTTTTCTGTAGTTGACGTATGAAGCACTTGCTGTCACACAGTGACAGATTTGTTCTCAGTTGAGCAACTGCAGTGTGAAAAAGAATGTGATATACCTTTATTTGAGGAGCGTGCTCATGATTTTGAAGGTAGTGTCTGTTTAAAATATCAAGTAGTCTTATTTTGTTCACAATATTGTAAGTTTTGCAAAATGTTTTCATAGTTTTTAGAAATGTTAGTACATTTGAGAGCTGAAATGTGTGTAAGCAAATGTGAGAAACTGTAAATGGTGTAAATAATGATTTATTGTGCCAAACTGATTAGGGTTACAAGCAGAAATCTGCTCAGTGAATGAGGGATATGCTAGACAATTCTGGCTTCCATCCTGCAAACAACAAGATTTAGTTCATCTCATTTTGTTACTAATGCCTTGTGTAAATCTCTGTCTCTCTGTCTCTCTCTCTGTGTGTGTGTGTGTGTGTGTGTGTGTGTGTGTGTGTGTGTGTGTGTGTGGTTATTATCTTGGATTTGGGTCATAGTCCATACACAGGTGGTTTGCCAGTGGATTACAGCGAAGACCAAATGGCTGAAGGGTGAGTGGGAGAGAAAAAGAGTGAAAAAGGGAGAAGCAATACTCAGTGGGAGAAACTGATGAGTTGATTGGGTGTCAGTTAGAAACTGACCAGTGCTCTAAAGTCACAACCTCTTTTAAGTCTTAGTAAAACGTTTACACCATTGGCTTGTAACTGTTGATTGGAATGCATTGCATTTTTTTTTACATTGCATATACTGTATTACATCATGCCATTATACAATAATAGATAGAACATCATAGCCAGATAGAACATCATAGCCAGCCTTCTAATCTTTCTTATAAGTTGGTTACACGTGTAAAATCCAGTAAGTGTGGTGACTCATGCTATAATCCTGACCCATTAAAGTTTACTTGCCTTTAAGGGCAACAAAATCCAGCCATGCATCCATCCATTTTCTGTACCGCTTAGCCTACACAGGGTCACGGGGAGCCTGGAGCCTATCCCAGGGGATTCGAGCAGGGGGACACCCTCGATGGGGTGCCAACCCATCACAGGGCATAATCGCACACACACTCACACACCCATTCACACACTACGGACAATTTAGAGTTGCCAATCGAGCAACAAATCATCTATGCACTTAAATCTTTCATAGACAAACCAAAATGAACAGATTTTTCTTATTTCCAGTGTAGGTGGAGAGGATTGATTAAGGCATAAAACAGGTGTTGGTTCTGCTTGCCAAAAATTTAATCTTAGAGGTAAGCAGCCTGTAAATTAGATTGTAGTAAATATATTGATGTCAGTTCCTCAGATCAAGGCTTTGTGCATGATGCAATTCAGTAATTCAGGACTGAAGCCTATTCCAGGAACACAGGGCACAAAGCTAGAGTACACCATGAGATGCCCTGCAATGCTGTCTATTGCAGGGCATCTCACACACACACACACACACACACACACACACACACACACACACACAGTGCTATGGGCAATTTAGAATAGCCAGTCCACATACTGTCCTTTACTCATTTATTCTTTTGAAGAATAAACCGAAGAAAACCACGCAGACACGCAGACATGAGGAGAACATGGGAAACTCCACAGTGACAGTAACCGAGCTCAGGATTAGCAGCTTTGCTACGTGTCTTTTATGCTAAAATGAATTGAGTGAATTACACAAATTAGTTGTTTTATTTCTAGAACTTCTAGCTCAGCTACTTCAGCGGAAGTATTCCAGGCTGGCAGTACATACAGAGCAAGCATAAGAAAGCTGCAGACTGGGTATGAAGCCAGATACAACAAATGCTCTGTCCATATGCTCAGCCTGGCATTAGGACTTCTCTACATCATTTTCCATGACATTATTCACCCAGGAAGGGAAGCTCCAACCTCATTGTTCATGTTCACAAGCACACAGACCTTACCAGTGGAACAGCAAATACACAATCCCTCTCTATTTCAGCCTTTTTCTCTGAGTCAATAAATAACATTCATTTCACCACCTTTGACATTTTACAGTTTCTCACCATAAGCTAATAAAGACAATCTAGCTACAATTTCTAGGAGACAGTATAACATGGATTCACCACAACACTGAGGTGGCATTGAGGCATAAGAACAAATACATAATGGATAGTATTTTTCAGTATAATTTTTGTGTTGGCATCATTACATTTCATCAGGACTAAAACACAACAGGCCATGCTACCATAGGAATATAATAAACATGGCGGTGTGATGTCATTTCCACCCCAAAATTAATTCTTTTTCAATAACAGCATGCCCCGCTATGTTTTAATCCTTTTTATACCACAGCAATTTGTCAACAATTACATCCTTTAATTTATTAGCTAACTTCACATGTCTTTTCATTTATATTTAATCATTTATATTTGCATTTAATGTTGTGGGATGTCTGTGAGACAAGTTAGTTTACACATCACTTAGTGTCACAATAGCAACCATAAACAGTCATTCCCTCACCAGCCTCTTTGCCTCTCTTTTTTCTCTTTCTTGAAGTTAATAAGACAAAAAACCTACAGTCTATCATGTAACTGAGAAGACTGAAAAGTAAAGTCCTCTCATGGAGCACTGATACTAGAGACTCCTTCCCTAAATATTAAATAAATATTATGTAATTTTGATCCGAACAGGCTACATACCACTCAGTTAAACACAGAAGCTGTTTCCAGTGCAGACATCCCTGCAGGAAACAAACCAGCTAAACCTGGGACATCTGAGACGTTTAAATGGTATATCTGTAAATGGTATTTCGGTACATCTGAAGATGTTTCTGAATTACTTAAGCCAGTTCTCTATTCATGCTGCTTCATACAGGTCACCATGAGGCTCAGAAAAGGACAGATGACAACCAAGGCAAAAGTTACAGAAACGATATAGCCATTTAATACCATTGGGTCATGTGCTGTCCATGCAAAACGCTGTATTTTTGCAGCCTTTACACTCTCAGACTACAAGAAGAAAAATCTGGGTTTAAACTGGGTGAAAATGACCAAAAACACCCAACATCACCAAGGATCACAAGGACAAACTTGCAACTTAAATGTCAGAGGAAGGCTACTAAAGTATCTCCTGCACAAAAATTGTCTTAGAGAATGCCATGACCCTGCTGTTTCTTTCATACCTGTCCAAAAACAGACGCCACCATAGGTCTGAGTTTCCTGCGCTCATTCTCGTCATTACATACGTCTTCTTCTGCCTCGGTGGGTGACCTCAAGCTGAGGGTCTTCATTTTGGATGAGTGTTTGAAGCTCCCACCTTGGGAGGTGCTCCATCTCCTCAGCTTCTCGATCTTGTTTTTAATCGATCCCTGCATGGAGACAAACCAGGGAAGCAAAATCATCTGGAAATAATGGTCCTAATATTCAAAATTATTAAGTAAAGTAAGAAATGAATGGATCCAGAATGAAAAACATTTAATCTCATGCCGCAATACTCAACTTACATGGTGATATGGCCAGTACAAATTGAACTGGGGAAACCTTGTAAAATTATATAATTTAAAAATAAAAATGAAAAAGGAATTAGTAGGAATGCAACTGTCAACAACATGGATTTCCCAGTTTGTAATAAAGTTAAATAAAGTATAAAAATGCCCAGGAACTTGCAAAAGTGTTTGATCTTTTTATTTAAGAGCATTGACTAATGAATGAACCACCTGTATTATGTATTACTCACATATTACATAGCAATTTAAGGCCATAAACATAATCTCAGTTTTAGCATTTCAGATGCCTCAAAACCTTAAAAAAATCTTTCTTAAAAAGCTTCAGATAATAAATGTTCCTTATAGTTATTCATTTGAGACTAAATTTAATTGAACAGTTTGAGGGCAACAAATTTCCTTTTCCTCAAACCTTTGTTGTGCATTTTAATTTTAATTTTAATTTATTTCATAATCACAGAGTGAAAATTTAAAAGTATGCTCTGAAGGACAAAACAAGTGCATGTAATATAAACATGAAGAAAAAAGACAAAACGCTCACCTTTTTTACAATCTTATCCTGTGGGACATCAATTGTATCCATGCTTCCTGCTTCCATTGAGATTATTACTTGCATTAGCATTAATATCCAACCCTCAATCCAGCTGTCTTTCCGTCCCTGTTTCTCGTTGTCGCTTTTTTCCACATTCTGCTTCAGAAAGCAGCTTTGGAAAGCATCTCTGTCTCTTAATCACTTCCCCCTCCTCTTTCTCTCTTCATCTCTTTTCACATTTCCAGCATACATAGTATGCGCTTGGTGGTGGAATCACCAAATAATCAAATGATTTCCCTGGAGTAATAATGTAACATTTCCACAATTGTCAAAATATTAACATAAAAATGGCACCTTGTGCTACTTCATTCCCATCAAACACCAATTTTTTTGTACTACCTCTCCAACCTATAGTGGCCAGACCATTCCCATGACATGTAATATCCACAGCATCCACACTGATCAAATGAGTGTCTAGAATTAATCTCTGAGCATTTCCTGTTCTATATACCCTACAAATGATTTAATTCATCTTGTTTATCTTCCTCCTCACCTCCACCTCCATTAATTCTTAAAGTTCAGTAGTATGGCCTGACTACATTTTCACTAAATAATGCTATACTTGCTTTTCTCTCAAACCCTGAGACCTAATTGTTAGATTGTAGACTTTTCTCCCTTTTATATATTTGGAAAAGAAATGTAAGTAGGCACAATACTTAGGATAATGTAGGTGGATTTTATTGAAGTTTCATGTGTACAGATAACCAACTGTATGTAAACTCCCATTGTAAAAACACTCCTGTCAACCACCCATGTCTGGATGCCTAAGGTCACATAGAGTGTACAGGAGATAACATACCTAATAACCTATGGCAACAGAATTTCTCCGTTCAGGCAGTACCTGCACTGATCAAAACACATTCACTTACAGAGACCCTTCAGGGTATACACTCAATAAAAAAAAAACCCTAAAATCCAATATCCTATGCCTGATTTACTTGAACGTGTACTACATATAATGTTCACTGACCTTCCAGTGAAGGCTCGAAGTTAGGTAGTGTAGCTAAAGTGTTGGCACAAGTAGGTTTAATGGCAGTCCAGAACATTTCTGTTAAGATCCAGTTTGTAATAATGTCTCATAAGATAAAGCTGACTGTGATTTGAATCCAAGGAACAACTCTAATTATATGTCGGGAAGGTGAATCTGTGTAAGGCTATATGTCAGAATGACAAGTGTGTAAATGTCCCTGACATGACATGGTGGCTTAATGGTTAACACTTCTGACTCACACCTCTAGGGTTGGGGGCTCAAATCCCACCTCTGCCCTGCGTGTGTGGAACTTGCATGAGTTTGCTTTGGGGGTTTACTAAGGTTTCCTCCCCCAGTAGAAAAACATGTGTTGTAGACTGTGTGTGAATTCGTGTGATTGTGCCCTGTGTGTATTGGCACCCTGCCCAGGGTGTTCCCTGTGTTGTGCCCTAGGATAGGCTCCAGGCTACCCGATTACCTTGTGTAAGACAAGCAGTATGAAGTAACTCTGTCACTGGGCGGTTAATTACTTTCACTTTATTCAAATCCCAGCAAATTAATTAAGTAAATTAGCACATCCCTTCTTTTTTAATAGCTTCATAGTTAAAAAAAAATCTGAATATGTTTGTGCTTTACTTCAATTGACTGAGTTAAGTGTGCTCTGTTTTGAGTGCAGCTGGTTTGAGTGTTTTCTGTGATAGAAGGTGCTTTAAGGTTGTCTGGTTGTCCTGTTTAAACAGTTTCTGTTTGAGTTAATCTTTTTTTCTCTGTTGTTCTGTTTGAGAGCAGTCCAAAAGCAGAAATGTACTGGAACTCTTAAAATTCACAAAACATACAACTCTCCTTATCTGATTCAGTCTAATTCCATGCTAATTATCACTACTTCTCAACCACTGCAGCATAAAATATAACAAACACAAAAGGAAGAATTCTCTTTTAAATAAGGAGCACAGAAATATCCATTTGAGGATTGTGAGTAAAGCTAAGGATTATTTTTTTCTTCTCTGGATGTCTACCAACATCCTGCTAATGAACACTAGGGTTTCCAATTAATTTAGGTGTGCAGATGTTTAAGTATATTCTAATTCTAATCTTATTTTTAGCTCAAATAATTCCTAAGTTTTTTTTAAGAGTAAAAAGTTCATATGACTGACTGCTGCATCTGATTAGAAAGAACATTGTCAAAAGGGTTATATTACATAATAACACAATACTTATACTGTAACTTCTTCGACATAAGCTGTGTTTAATGAAAAGACAATGATCTGATCTAGACATTGGAGTCTCTCATAACCCTACAGTTTAACTTTACTCTCTAAAAGAAGCTCTTGAAGCTGAAGAGGCTGACATAGCTCTTTGAGATTTGGTTGCTGTGAGGCTGAGTGTACTGTTTGGGGGTTGAGAGAAGTGAAGAACTCTTCCTTCTTCCATTGCTCAAGACTAGAGGTGTGAGTCTCTCCACCAGCCTTTTAAAAAAGCACTCTAAGACTTCCTAATCCTCAGACAGATGTGCTGGCAGATGTGCAGGCAGAAGAAGGCATAAATACTGTTAAGAACGACAAAGACAATTGACTCAGGCAATCCCACCAATACCACTGGTGTTTTCTCTGAGGAATAATGAGCCACCACCTTAAACAGACAGAAAATGTGGCTCGGTGAGCAACAGACAGCAAAAGTTGTAGTGACTGAAACAACAGCTTTAACAAGGTCATATTACAGTTTGTCTGTACTCAGGACCGCTGATAATGAAGCACTGAAAAGAATATAGCGTGACCTAGGCACACCCGCTTTAGTTATCCATTATGATTGCTTAAAGCTTTCCCACATCTTCCTGGAAGGAAGAAGAAGAAGAAGTGGGACTAACTTATGCGAATGATGAATAAGTATGCATGAGTCACAGGCAGGATATAAGTGTATTAACGCAGCATGTTGTTTAATAGGAAAAATCCAATAATCATCGTCAATATTCCAGGTGAGGGTCAGAGAATAGGCAGACAGTATCAAACAGGGATAATCCATGGTCAAAGAAAGAAATAGTCAAAAACTAGAATGAACAGAACAGATAAATTGATAAAATCAACCAAGGGCTGAACTCAGAACAGGTGTACACATTAAGTAACAGACCAATGACAATGCAATGTTAACAAAAGCACATGATGTGAACTCACAACAAAACATGAGAGCAGGGCTCGTCACACTCGGAACATATGATTGGTTTAAAATAGATGAGATACTGTTTCACAAAATAAAATTTGAATTCTGTAAAATGTAGACCAGCAAATGGTCAACATTGTGAATACAGTGTCATCACAGTCTCCAAAGTCAAACCCCTGATTACACATTAGATACGGATGCTAAGTCATCTGAACTCATCTTGAAGTCTATGCCTTTGTGTCATTTTGTATCCGTGTAGGCAACCTTATCTTCAGCAGCACAGCAGGAAAGAAGTTACAAAACGTGTGTGCGGTTAGTAGGTATGGCCACACTTGTGCTTTTTTACAGGATATTACATAAAGCCTTTTTTTTAAGGCTTTTTTGTAACTTTTTTAGTTCTCTATGCACAGAGGCCATCTATTCTATATTGTAACACAACTCTATATTGGAAGATATTATGAAGGATTGTACATAATGCAAAATATATTATTTTAGGATCTAACTGAGCCATCCATTTATTGCCATAAATGGAAAAACTGGGAACTGTACCATGCAGATCATTTATTGACTGAGCTAGCATACGATCATAATGAAAGAGTTTTCAAAAGAACTCTTACAAAGTAAGATGACCTTTGAATGAAGCTTCACCTTTGAATAGCAGTCTTAAAGCCATTTGTGCATAAATCTGTGAGCTATATTGGAAGACATCACACGTATCACTATGTATAGATTATTCTTATCATGGCCCAACTCTCTTTCAAAACAAGCATATTATGTGGTTTATGTGGTGAGGATGGGAAAAAAATTACTCCCTGTGACATTCTGTAAGGTCATCCAATAACCATTCTCTATAATTGCCAGGTTATGAGTCCACTCTTTGTTAAGTTCAACTATTCCAATGTTGATTTATTCACAATATCATTGTGACAGTTGAGGACACTGTGAACATTTTGTGAACATTTTGACAACTAGTTAGTTATCCACAGATGACAGAAATGTTGCAATCCCTGTGTTTTCCATTATTTTGTATATCTTGTATCTGATTACTCTGATTGAGACATCATATAGACACTCCCATAACCAATCATTAATTGCTTTGCAAAACAGTGCCACACCCTCCACAGCAACATCTATATATGGATAGTAGGCTCTTTTACAGCATATGCTATCTCAGAAAGTCACATATTCCTGGAGGACGTTCAGAGCCAGTGATCTGTGAAGGTATGAAAAATTGCAATTGAGAATTCAACTGTATATTGCATTTTTTTTTATTATTAACATTGTTTATAGTGTATTGTCTATGTCATAATTTCTTTAAAGTATCTAGGATAGCTCTGACTGTAGATTGGCAGACAGAATAATAATTTATGTTACTGACTGTAACTGTAACTACAAATATCTTTAGTGAATAGAAGAAATAGCATTTAAAAATCAGGCACCAAGGAAAGGAAAAGAAAAAAATATGTACAGTATATTTTCATTATTAGCCTGCTGTATTAGTAAAAATTCTTATTTCCAGGTTTTAGTAATTAATAAATAAGAGTTGGAAAGATTTTTCTCTGATATACAAATGATATATTTTCTGATATACAAATATGGCATGGAGAACATTATGGGAAAGTTTCAAATTAAAACATGCAGGTAAATATGTTGGCAAATATGTTGGTAAATATGATGAAATCCGATGCAAAGTGTATGGCAAAATTTGTAAAATACAGACCACTGGAAAGTTATATATTAATCAAACTGACAATAGAATATACATTAACATTAACATTATAGACACTTATGTTAGTGGCTAGATGGAAGAAAAGACTTTCTTCAGGCTCACCTTCCAAATAGTTTGTTGGCATAAAGGTGGTGTCTAATTGTATATTTGGAGACCATAACCTCAAAATGCTGACAACTTCTGATCATTTTTTATTGATCACAGACATTTTTGCTTCTCTAACCATACTCCTGACTGTGGAGGTAATACATATATATATATACACTCCTGATCAAAATCTTAAGACCAGGGAAAATATTACAAGTATTCACACTTTGCACTGGTGGATTGT
>CM074947.1:7771548-7783257 GCA_037577455.1 Pangasius macronema
TTGTGGTGGTGTATAGAGCCAAAAATGTTAGAATTGTGTCAATGTCCCAATATTTATGGACCTGGCTGTATTTTGAAATGCTTGGATATTTTAGGCAGCATACAGACATATAGCATTTAGCTATAAGACATATAGTTCTTATCTTAACACATGTAGAAGCAAGACTAATATTGGTATCAGATCTGCATAAAAACATGTATAATATTTCTGTGTTATCTCAGCTTTATCGTGAACGCAGGAGGTAATGCTTCGGGCAAAGTGACTATCCAACCTCCTGCAAGCACTGCGTCAGGAACCGACGTCACTCTGACCGTTCTGGCTGAAGGGCCCGGAGCTGATGATTCTAACTATGCCGTTCTCCGAATTTCTGTCCTCGCCGAGGTATCTTGTTGTATTTGTTACCATAGTAACTAAGACTTTTGAGGGGCATGAAGCAGATCTTAGGAACCTTATAAAGAATTAAAAAATAGTGAAGACAAAGAAATATCATTTATAGCAATAAGAAATTTAACATTAGCTTTCACAGACATTCCTCCATTACAATTAAGATACAATTAAGAAAAGGGGCAAATGTTCTATGTGGAATTATTAATAGTGGACAAAATCTGAATGACATTGCTTCAATAATTTTCAAAATCCTCTACTACCTTGCAAGTCCGCCCTATAGTGATTATGAGTCTAGTAATAGGCAACTGACTGCTTTAACAGTGAAAAATAAAAAAGAAAAGAAGTAGCCTATATTTTGAAAGCAATTTTTGATGGAAAAGTGTTGTCTTGAGGTGGGATATACCTGCATTTCATTTCTTAAATGCTACAATTCAATTATCGTTATAGATAAATTGTAAAATAGAGTTACTTTTTTAAATAAAGGTATCTTCAATTTTCCATTCCAAAAAACATGGGAGATACAAACTTTCACACTGCATCATTCTCTTCAACACTTTTAGAATATACACAGTTCAGCATTCACTATTTTTAATTAAAATTATGGTTATTAATCTTTTTTCCTTTGCTCTGAACAGGTGACTGACTTTACTCCTCCAAAGTGTGAGATTGTTGATGCAAGTGCTGTCTGTCCATCTATCTGCTCCCAGTCAAACTGGAACGTGTCTGTCAACATCACTGACGGCAATGGATCTGGTATTGAACAGATCTCCATCCAGAAAGGCAGTGGCACCTTCTCGTATGACAATGTGGTGGATGGGGGTATAACCGTAGCCATGGGTTACTACAATGCCTCCTGCTGCTCACCTGATGTAATTGTGGCTGCTGTTGATAAGGAGGGAAATGTAGGGAAATGCACCTACTCTGTCCAGAGGAGCGGAGGGGTTTCCCTCCGTCTGTCTCTGCCTCTGTGGGCCTGTCTGCTGGTTTCAGCACTGAGCATAATGCATGCATAATGTGCTTCCCTTGTAAAGAAAAATAAATAAATAAATAAGTCCTCATGCAACCACATAAAAACCAAAAAAAAAAATAAAAAAATCTTCCCTGATGTAATGAAAATGTTTAACGCCACAGTGTTTAGGGACAAATCTGAGTGACATACTATCATATTACTGTAAAATTTTATTTTAAATAAGCTACATTTAATAAAATGGTATGCTGTGCATTTCTATTTAAACCATGTTTAAACTGAACCTGTAAAATTATCCAGCTATATGAGTTATCTATGTATTATGTGGAAAACTAAAACGTTAACTATTCAAATGTTCCTTCTGAAAATGGCTAACTTAAACTCACACAATGCATTTGTTATTACTTAAGGCTATTACTTTTCATGACCTTAAGGTCATTATCACTGAGAGGACAAAGGTGAAAAAGTGTGGTATTGTTTAATCTGAAGTACATGGGTATTTTTCATCACTGTCCCATTCCCTCTTACCTCTTGTGAGGTTATTAAATTTCTTACATTCTCAGCAGTATACACACCAACCACCAGGAGGATCCTAAAGTAATGGAAGGAGCTTTAGAGGTCTGTTTGCATTAATATTGTTCATTCTTTCATTATCATTCATCTTCCATAACTGCTTTGTCCTGGTCAGGGTCATGCTGGATCCAGAGCCTATACTGGGAACACTGGTCACGTGAGGCAGGAATAAACCCTGGGATGCCAATCCATCACAGATCATGTTTTTACTTTCCTGTTTGTCAGTTTTCGTTTCAAAATATGTTTTGCTTTTTTTCTGGCAAAGATACATGACACGCTAAAACCTTTAAATCTTCTAGAATCTTAATTGAATTTGAACTGAGGATCTGTTTAGCAAATTGTATCTATACTCTGCTTCTGCTTATGAGTGCGTGTGTATAAATATTCATAAATACACTATATGGCCAAAAGTTTGAGGACACGTGACCATCACATCCTTCTTTGCTTGTTGAACATCCCATTCCCTTTGCTGTTATAATAACCTCCACTCTTTGAAGGCCTTCCGCTAGATTTTGGAGCATGGCTGTGGGGATTTGTGCTCATTNTCCAGTTCATCCCAAAGGTGTTCAGTGGGGTTGAGGTCAGGGCTCTGTGCAGGACACTCAAGTTCTTCCACTCCAACTTTGGAAAACAATGTTTTCATGGATCTCACTTTGTGCACAGGGGCATTGTCATGCTGGAACAGATTTGGGCCTCTAACATCCAGTGAAGGGAAATTGTAATGCTACAGCATACAAAGACTTTATATACAATTGTGTGCTTCCAACTTTGTAGCAACAGTTTGGGCAGAAACACATATGCTTGTGATGCTCAGGTGTTCCCAAACTTTTGGCCATATAGTGTGTTTTCTGTTTTGATGTAAATGACACATTTTCTTAGAATTATTAATTGGTATAACTTTGCAAACATTATTTGTGGCCCTCCTGTTTACCAACACACACTTGCTACTTCCTCTAATTTTCTAATTTATAATCACCTCTTATGTGCTTCTGGCCAGTTGGTGGATATTGGGTTCTCAGACAGTTGTTGCATACCACCTCATTTACAAGCCACTTTGAATAAAGGCATCTGCCAGATGGACTAATGTAAAACATGAATGTGTCGGCAGCAGACAAATACATATAAAGAAGCTAAATACATTTATATAAGAGATTTCATTTACTGTTTTTCTACTGTTATGATGTGTGGGAACATCCTTCGTAGCAATTTAGACAAAATTTTATTGCCTTAATGTGTATTTGAGTTAAATCTGAAATTAAGTGCTGTATGCAGAAAGCACATAAGAGGACTTATTAGGTCACAGTATTTTTTGGAAAAGCATAATTAAAGTTTAAACCTTACGGGAAGCCCCTTAAAAACATAACACATTAACACTCATCATCAAACATTTCACATTTTATTTGGTTTGTTGCCATATTATGTTCAAATCAAGTTCACAATCAGTGTATCAGCACTATTTTCATTTTCACAGTAAATTGTTTAACCTGAGTTCCTTAAGGGTTTAACCCATTTGTATTATAAAAAAGGAATAATAAATAGCACAGAAACAACATTAGTCTTTTAATTTCCTGGAAGTATGACAATGCTACCTGATACTTCTTCACAAAGTTACAGAGTTACAGACTTACTAAAAAGATTTTTTTTTAAAAAAAAGTACTACAATAAAACGCATTATTATACAGCAGTTGATGCTAAAACTATGACTTGTGACTAATAAAACAAGATAGGTTTTGTTTTCACAAAACTATTTGGTGATAGTTTCTTCTCATGAGTTATTATGAACTTTAATTAATTATTATATATGAACATATGAACTTTCTATTTTGGTTTCACTACCGCATGTTGTGTGTTGATGTGTTTCTTGAGGTGGGCTGACTGAGTGAAACGCTTCCCACACTCTTTGCATTCAAATGGCTTCTCCCCAGTGTGGATACGCTTATGTCTCTTAAAATTACCCAAATCCACAAAGCCTTTCTCACAATGGGGGCAAACGTAGCGTTTCTCCCCCCTGTGTCCCTGCATGTGCATGTTCAATGCAACTCTATGTTTGAATGTTTTTCCACATTGATTACAAAAAAATGGTTTCTCCCCTGTATGCATGCGCATGTGAGTAGCCCGGTCTGCCTTGGCCAAGAACTTCTTGCCACAAACCTTACAGGGAAAGGGCCTATCTCCAGAGTGGATGAGTTTGTGTTTGGTCAGGGTAAACTGGTAAACGAAACTCCTGCCGCACTCCTCACACTTGTAGCCTTTCTCCTCTGCATGGACTTTTACATGGCGGTTGAGGCCTCGGACACTAGGGAAGGCCTTTCCACACTGGGAGCAGGTATATGGCCTCTCACCTCTATGAAGCCTCATGTGATTCTCCAGTGAAGATGCATTGCTGAGAATCCTGCCACATTCAGAGCACTCAGTCTTCTTTTCCAGCACTTTCCGTGCAGGTTTCTGTATTACATTTTGTGCAGGAGCACTTAATGCTGACTGGGGTAATACACTGGACAAATCAGATGGTTCCCACACTTGGCAGGTTGTGTCACATCCCTCTTTCTGCTTATTAATGTCATTGTCCATCTGTAAATCCTTGATCATGTTCATTCTGAATGTCTGTTGTTCTTTTGTAGAATCTGGTACTATAAAGTTTGGCCCAGGCTTGGAAAGAACTGTATAATGTTGTATTGGTCCAGGAATAACTGCAGGCCTACTACCTTCATTATTCTCTGTGGGGTCTTCATTCTGCATTTCTACCGTGATGGATTCACTTTCACAGTTTGTGGATTCATGACTAGCAAGAGGGGGATATCTCTGCATATGTTCCTCAAAGTTATTAACTGTAGACATAGAGATCTCCACAGGCATGTTAGGTCCTCTCTTGGATACATGTCCATGATTGGAGGCTGCTGCTTGCTGTTCCTTCAAAGTAAGAAGAGGTGCAAGCTGCAAAGGTTGTCCAGATGATTGGGAATGGATCATAGATGTGGTTTCCTGCTGGTTTAATACAACAGGTGAGTGGAAAGGCATGGGAGGCAAGGGCTGAAGCAAATCCGATGTGTTATCAGGTGTTGGGAAAAACTGGTCTGAAGATGAACAAAGTGGATCAGACAGAATGTCATAGTGGGATGTGGCATGCTCCAGCGGAGATGGAACATTGGTCTGGGAAATTGAATTAGGAGGAACAGAAGGCTTCATTGACTGAAGTGGGATGAAAGGTGGAGCAAATGATGCGTGAGTCAAAGGATAAAATGGTTGGGTTGATGCGGTAAGATCATGATGAGGCACAGAAGGAAGGTGACCTTGTAGATTTAAACTTTGCGAGTTTGGTGGAAGTATGTCATTTGATTGAACAAGTACTTGAGAAGGTGCATGGGTTGCTGGAATTGAAAGGTGGATGGGTGGAACAGGGACTTGGGTGGGTGGCATTGGGACCTGGTTTGGTGGAGGTAGAAGCTGAGATACTGAAGTAGGAACCTGTCCTTGTCCAACAGAATGCTGGTCTGGAGGAAAAGGAGCCTGGACCCGAGGACTTGGAAAATGGCCTAGCTGTGTCATGTTCTGGACAGGAGTTATCACAGTTTGAGGGTGAGAGACTGAAGGCTTTATGACCTGAGTGGAAGACTCAGTTAATGATGTCACTGATTTGGTGACTGAGAATCTTTTGTCTGCAATTGTAACCAGGGTTTGTAATAACTGACCAGAGGGGCAAGATTCTGTAATTGGGCTCTGGTTTTGAGGGAGAGGGGGGGTAACCAGTTTAGGGCCAAACTGTGGCACTGTAGCTGAATGCTGGATATTTTGTTGGGATGGAGGTACACTAAGTTGGATGCTTGCCTGAAGAGACTCATCCATTTGAACAGATGGCACTGGTTGCTGGGCTCTAGATGTTGACATCTGACCTAGTCTGTTAGGCAGAACTGTCGGGGCAGATACACTAACTGGAGGAAGGGACTGGACTGAATTAGCGGGTAGCCCTGACAAAGCTGACTTTTTAGCTGGTGCAGATTTTTTTTGTCTTTCTGCATCACTCTGCAAAGATGAACATCCACTAACTCTAGACATACTTTCAGTGTGGGTGACACCGTTACTTGAAGAGGCCATTGTATAATTACAGGAAACAGTGGTCTTGGGTGATGACGCATTAGTCATTGATATTTCTTTTTGGTTTCCATAGCTTCTGCTCACTGTTTGGATTGCTGAGGGGATCAAAACTGTGGACATGCAGAAAGATAAATGCAAAGCAGGGTTAGGTGGAAGAAATGGAAAGGACAGAAGCAGAAGTGGTAATGGCATAGAAAAGGTTTTGTGAAACGCTGTCCAGTTTTATAGGATCTACCCCACCTTTTTCCATGGTGTTTTTAAAGGGCTCTTTACGAACCAATATTGGCTCAGCACCCTCTTGCTTCAGTAAGAAGTATCCTGGCGCATATTCATCACAGTGAGTCTCCTGAGGCTAAGGAATAAAAAACAGGTAAACCTACATGACAAATGAAGTTTGTAGTTATATAATTACTGACTAAAGGACTGCTGTATTTTTAGAGAATTAGACCATTTTTAAACACCTCAATGTGATTGCTGCTTTGAGAAATAGGTCCACCAACCAAAAAATTTTAGTCAACGTTGTTCAGGTGATTTGAAAGAGCTAGAGGTCTTTTCACACAAATTCTGCATTGGAAAAAGCTGACTTGTCACATCTAACTCTAAACCTACATGGTGTAACCACAAGATCAGTAAATCTAATAAAGGGGCCAGTAAGAACACTCATACAAAAACCACAAATTCTTCCGAGTCAAATTCACTGCTGCACTGAGAATGTGCTTTACCTAAATAATATCTGACCAGTGGTGGGCCTTCTGGTGGTCCCTTTTCTTTGAATGAGAGGAGCTGACAGTCACTGTAGGGCAGGCAGTAAGTGCATACTGATAAAAGTGTTCCTATTTGGTACCTCACAGGTTCCTAACCTTGGTCCTGGAGTACCCCCTGTCATGCAGTGTCTTCCTTGCTTTAACACACCTGGTTGCACTAATCAGCTAAACAACTCTTCCTGAGTTGAAGTGGGTAAACATAGCGAAAAAAGAGGAGGAAACCTGTGGTAGGTGAAACTGATAATGTCCGTGAGTGCAGCTACAAGGTAGGTATATCTAATGAAGTAGCTACTGAGTGCATTTAATTACACAGCTACAAATCAGAAATTACCTTGAATAGATCTTGACACGGAATGGAATACAATGTAAATGTACATTTATCAAATAACATCACAGATTATTATTATTTTTTTAATTTTATCTCATTGCTGACCTCTTTTTTTATGAGAAGCAAAGCAAGCTGCCTGTTTCCATCATCTGAACTGCTGGAACAGAGATTTTCAAGACGTTCACTCGTGATGTGTCGCAGGTTTAGACGGTCACCAAGTGGTGCTGGGCTGCAGCATCTTTCAACCATGGTGGGCTTTTCTGGGAGACAAATGTTAACACTGGTTATCATTTTCAGCTGAATAATGGTGCTGCTACATGGGTGTTAGGTGTGATGGGTTTTTACATGAAGGTGTGATGAATTTCTACATAATTACACTTCATTTTTAGAAGGAAAAAAACTGTTCTTCAAGGGTTTGTGGATATTTAAGAATTTTTCTTTTTTTTCTTTTTTTCTTTTTTTTTTTTTTATAAATGTTGTTACTTCCTGAAAAGGAAACCCTCCGTCTTGCTGCTCTTCATAAAACCTTTAAGGGTTCCTCCAGAGACACAAGTTGGTTCTTGATTTAACCTTTCATTTCTAAGAATGTATGGAACAAAGAGTTTTTCGTTGTTTCTTTGGAATGTTAAGGGTCCATAGCTTCCTAAAGCTCTACTTGGAACCGCAACAAAAAAGCAAAAAAGGGGCTTGTTTGGGTACCGTTCTACCTTAAAATATTTCTATTTCTAAAATATATCTATAAAATATAGAGAGATACATCTCTGAACATTTCAGTTCATCAGGGGTTCTATGGATAACTAAGGGTTCACTGCTTAAAGTTGTTCTCCTTGGAACCCTATATGCATGGGAAACCTGTGAAGTGATGTGAAGNTGTGCTCTGCATTTAACCCATCCAAGTGCACACACACAGTAGTGAACACACACACACACACCCATGAACACACACCCAGAGCAGTGGGCAGCCTCTGTTGTAAAGTTCTCTATAAAAGTTTTGAGGGTTCCTGCAGAGAAAATTTTCAAAGACTGCTTTACATTTCTAGATAACTGTTCATTTCCTAAGAGCGACACAACAGAAAAGCGTTCACCCTATCATCAGGTGATCACAAATCAAGAAAGCAAAATTGGCCATTCTCTCTGGGCAGGGAGGGATGATATGATCACTAGACAATCATGGGCATCTGTGGGCTCATTTATGCAGAAGAGGGCAGACAGTGCTTTCCTCTGAACAAGTTTGCCCCACCCTCCCTGGTTCAAAGCTGTCATGCGATAGGTGAGAGAGTTCACTAGTGGGTGGGAATTGGACGGAAAATCCTTGGACATCCTTCCCATGTACAAGGAAGACATGGATCAAGACCCAGGTGGTGGTATGACTTTCACCTGGCTGTCATCAATCAAAGATTTAAGACCTTTCTCCTCAGTAACCACTTAACTGAGCAATAAGTTAAAAAGATTCTCACTAGCCAGGTTGTATTTTAGAGCAGGGCCTTTTTTTTTTTGTTCTAGTAAGAGGTTATGTTGTGATAGAGACAATGCATTTAAGAGTGTAGTCTTACAAAATAAAATACTGTATATGCCACTTTCTACATTGCACATGCATTTTTTTTTAACTTATTACAGTATATATCTTGTGTGGATGCTGTATGAAAATGTGGTGTCTCTTGTGGTGGAATGTTGGATGTCTCTGGGCTGTGAATAAAGTCTGCAATGTTTTGTGAAGTCCTCAGGAACAACATAGAAGTAAGAGTGTCTTTTCAGTGACTTGACTTGAAAACGTAACTTGGGGGAAATGAAGTTATTAGATGTGATTCCTGTGGTGGTCATTTTGTCTAAGAAATGACAGCTATACAGAGTCAGGAAATCCCCACTGCAACCATGCATGCATGCTGTTTGTAATGGACTGGCTATTTGTGTGCCTTTCTGAGTCACTTTATATTGTTACAGGAAGTGTGTAATGCGTTAGTTCATAAGCGTGTTTATGCTGTAAAACTCACCACACTGTACACCAATATCGCGTTTGGCATGCTCTGCTCTTGGATAGCCATCTCCTGCTTCTTTTGTCTTGTAGTGAGGAGTGAAAATGCCGCTCTTTAACTCGACGTTCTCCTGCCTCAGGTGCACCAACTCAGCTCTCAGTTGGTGCAAAGTCTGCTCGAAAAGTTTCGTCGCCTCACCAACTGCTGTCCTCAGCACGTTTTGCATAACAGACGTGAACTGGGTTTCAAACCCACCACACTCATCCATTATAGCACCCGGTGCATTTAGAACTACCTTTTAACACTAACGAATTTCTTTCTCTTTTGCACACAGGACGAAGTTTACAACTGACACATCAGAGTGTGACAGCAGGAGGGGTGCGTTCAAGTTACGCAGACGTCAAGCAGCTCCTCTGATCTCTAACGCATACATCCAGATGCACTTCCGGAAGTCATGAGGTGGAGATCTGCGAAGCTGCGCACAAGCATCTGCGAGAAGCACCAGCGTTAACGCGCGATAAAATATCACTTCCGCACAGAGACAAGAGTATAAATAAAACTGGTTTGAAGCGCAAACTTGTACAGAATGAACTCAGAACCCATTTATAACAAATGTCCTGCCATTTTTATGTTATGTAATGTTATGTTTAATTATCTGCTGTAGGAATATGGGGATGGTTTCTTTACTGCAGGTGGAAGCAGCATCTTTATCGTTTAATCTGTGAAGTGCAGCTTTGTTGCAGTTCCTCAGACACTGGCTACATTGTTCTCCCTGTGGTCTTAAAGAGGAACTTGAGCCTTTAATGGGGAAAGCAACATACTTTTTAAATATACACAAAACAGGGAAGAGAACTGTTCAATGCTGATAACAAAACGTAAACAGGAAACGGTGGAACCTGAAAGTAACTTATATAAAAGAGATTATGCAGTGTGAATGAACTGTAGCATCTCGGCGCTGCTGTGAACGCGCGCTAACTTTTGCGTACCCGTGAGCCCCCGCGGTGGGCTCGCTATTTTGGTGTTTAATGTCTTAGTTTTGTTAGATGAAGTATTTGTTTTTAGTGTTTGAATGTGTAACACATTTGCCTTTGCCCTTATGCGTTATATCTGCACATTATTTTGTGGTTAAGTTGGTTAAGTTGGTTCTTTTTACAGTGTGACGCGTTACGCACGCACAATGTCAAGTTATTCTTATCCATACTTTTGTAGTTGTAGTCCTCTTGCATCAATGTGTGACCTGATGTGTGTTCTGGGATGCTTTTTGGCTCATCACGTTTGTAAACAGTGGTTATTTGCACTAGTGTAGCCTTCCTGTCAGCTAGAAGCAGGCTGGCCATTATCCCGTGACCTTTCTAAGCAACAAAGCATTTCCATCTGCAGAACTGCTGCTAACTCACTGTTTTCTGTCTTTTGCAAATTTCTGTGTAAACTCTAGAGACTGTTGAGCGTGAAAAACTCAGGAGATCAGAAGTTTCTGAAATACCCAAACCAGCCTGTCTGGCACCAACAACTGTGCAATGGTTATAGGGACCAAGTTCACATTTCCCCATTCTATTGTTTGATTTTAACATTAACAGAAGCTCTTGACCTGTATCATTAACACTGCTACCATATAATTGATCATGATCATGATTGGATAATTGCATGAATGAGCAGGTGTACATGTGTTCCTAAAAAGTGGCTGGTGAGTATGCATTGCTAATAGTCACCTTGGTTTGGTACACAAGTATAAGTAGTGTCATAGCAATTACATAGATAGATTGACCGATAGATGGTTGGTATATATATATATATATATATATATATATATATATATATATATATATATATGTGGGAGGGGCGGGGGCAGAAAAACAGGTGTAAATAAAAAAAAGTGTGTAAACAACACCAGAGAAATTGTTTTTTATTTTGACATTTGTTTCAAGCAAATAAAGCACCCATAACACTAATAAGACCTTGCTTAATTAACTTAATCGTTTTAAATGTTTATTCTAGTTAGTACATATTGAATTGAAAACAGGAACTAACTTGCGGATGGTCCACAACATTTAATCTAACTATGAGCCATTAAAAAGCAGGATGTGTCATTCATTAATAGATTAAATGTTGTAATTATTGGGAAATCATTGTGGTACAAGCAGAACAACACACTCCAGACCGTGCTGTATGATGCGACACAACGTGCATGCGGCATGCCGCTAACCAGCCCCCCATGCCCAGCCCAAAAGTGTTACTCCTTACTTAATGCACTCGTTTGCACATGTTATTAATTCTATAGTAACAGCTAATTCCATGGTAACTTACCCTTACACCTCATTCAGAACTTGCCTCTTTGCACAATAATGACTAATTACTACATGCACCTTCTATATTTGCACTGAGCTGGTCTTTACTTTCTCTACCAGATACATATATTTATACACCTCATATCTCTGAACAATGCACCTTGTATATTTGTACACCTTGTCCTTTACGCACACACACACACACACACACACACACACACAAATATTCTATATATATATATATATATATATATATATATATATATATATATATATATATACACACACACCAGATAAAAATATTAAGACCACGGAAAATATGAAAAGTAAACACACAACG
>CM074947.1:7783357-7809557 GCA_037577455.1 Pangasius macronema
TGTCAGGTCCAGACTGTGGATGCCCTTCGTGAAGCCATCTTCACCACATGGAGCAACGTTCCCACCAGCCTCCTGGAGACATTTGTATGTTTGCAAGCCGAAATGAGTGTTTGAAGTTATCACCAAGAACTGTGGGGCTACTCACTACTGAGTCCTTTAGCCATATTGCTATTTGTACTTCTGGATAGATGCTAGTAAGGGAACAACTGTTTATAACTGCTATAATGTAAGCTATAACTAACTATCTTGTCTCCCGGCTGTGCCACAACATTAAATGTACCTATAAACAGTTAAAAGTGTGATGTGTTCATTAATAAATTCCACTTGGTGTCTGGCTGTTTCACACATGTTCAGTTCTTCAATCTTATGCCATATCAGAAGTTTTTCTATTAGCCATGCTTTTTAACATTTAAACTATGTTTAGAGGTTTTATATGGATTAGACTACTGATATTAGTTGACTTGGAATAGGGCCCTAGGTAGTACAGATGCTTGTGTTGAATGTGAACACACCCCGAACATTGCGGTGTTACACTATTTCAGTCCCCCGTTCACACAGCTTAGCGTCGTAAACACTGCATTAGCATCAATTTTCTTTCTTCTCGCTGCATTTTGAGATCTCTTTCTGCTTATTTGTGCACTGTAACATAGAGAAAGAGTTGTAGAAATTATTTATTATTTATAAATTTACCTATTCAGGCAGTCAATACATTATAGGGCATATTATTTTGGCTAGTTATCTGGTTTCTCGATGTTAAGGTTAGCTAAGCTAGCTACATATGCTACTAGCAGCTGCTGCTTAATAACGTGTAATAAGATTAGCGAAATTAGAAACATTTCGGAAACAAAACCTGAAGACATATGAACGAGGCAGAAATTCAGACCCAGGAGTTTTAACCTGCTATTCAGGTGTATGCTTGGGGGATAAAACGTAAAGAACAAAGAGCACGGCGTTGTCTTGTTTAGCTATCTCCTTCAACTCCAGCTACTCTTTCACCCCGAAGATGTCTGAACTCATCCTGACGTTTCAGACCCAGCTGTCTGGAGTCATGGAGACAGTCTTTAAGGCTGCTATATTTGAGATCACCAGGCTGGTGGAGGACAGTTTCCTGGAGGAAGTGTCCCGGAGCCGTGAGCAGGTGGAGTCTCTGAAGAAGAAACTGCAGTGGTCTGAGAGCAAAGGCAGGAGAAGATGTGCTGAGTGTGGCAACAGCAAAGTGGCCAGTGAAGAAAGACGAGAGAAATCAACTCCAGCACAACCAGGTACATCTGCATATCTTCAGGAGTTACATCATGGTTATGGTTCTGCTCTAGTGATCTGAAGGTGGATAAATCCACACTGAAATGTGCTCAGTGATTCTGATGCCATGATACAACTTTGGTAGTTGGCGCTGTTTTTGCGTTATCCTTGTGAGATGTTAGCAGAACACCTAGGTGTCGGACAGGGTCCTTATGACTCGTGTTCGACCCTTATGTGGGACACGTGTGACCTTACTTTACAAGTACCATGGTGATTGAGATGTCGATGGGACATAGGGACAATTTAGAGCAGCTGATCAATCCATGCTTTTGGGATGTGGGAGGAAACTAGAGAAAGGGACACAGACACAGAGAGTAATCAGAGCTCAGGAACGAAACAGGCATCCTGGAGCTGTGAAACAGCAACGCTACCCATTGCAACACCGTTGCCAATTTAATAGGAGAAAAATTTCAACAATTACAAACATAAAGGAGAAGTGAAGTGAAGTGAAGTGACTTGTGGCCAAGTATTGTGACCCATACTCAGAATTTGTGCTCTGCATTTAACCCATCCAAGTGCGCACACACACAGTAGTAAACACACACCCGGAGCAGTGGGCAGCCATTTTAGCTGCGGCGCCCGGGGAGCAGTTGGGGNGTGGTATTGAGGGTGGCAGAGAGCGCTGGTCATTCACTCCCCCCACCTACAATCCCTGCCGGACCCGAGACTCGACCCCACGACCTTCAGGTTCACCTTCGGGTTACAAGTCCGACTCTCGGACCATTAGGCCACGACTGCCCCCAAGTCAGGCATCACTGTTAGCTTTTAAAAGAATTTGTTTTCAAAAAAAAAAAACTTCCTGTAGCAATATTCAATGTCATTAATGAGAAATCTATCACAGAGTATTTGTTGTTGTTCCTCTTTCGGCTGCTCCCATTAAGGGTCGCCACAGCGGATCATTGGTCCGTGTATTTGATTTGGCACAGTTTTTACGCCGAATGCCCCTCTTGACGCAACCCTCCCCAATTTTATCCGGGCTTGGGACTGGCACTGATAGCTCACTGTTGCATGCAACCCCAGTGGCTGGGAATCGAACCCGGGCTTCAGCAGTGAGAGTGCAGTGGCCTATATATCCATAGAAGTCTTACCCCTTTTTTTTGTCTTCATGACCAGATTTACTATGATCGTTGTGAACTCTTTGCATTTCAACCATCATCCCATAGGTGTGGAAAACGCTCGGATTCTTAAACAGGAGAGAAGCGCGGAGGAGAGCTGGAGAAGCTGTGGAGTTGAGAAGGCAGTTGAACTTTCCGGGATGGTGGAAACAGAACCCGTATCCAGTCAGGTTAACACTGCAGAGGTGAGCAGTGTACATGAATGTGCACATGAGCCAATCATTAACTGAGAGTCAGCTTTTGTGTTCTGAAATCACCATTTTTAAAATGTATGTTTGTAGTCATGGTTCTGGGTGATTTATTATTTTTTTTATACATTTTTATGTTGTGGTGTTCTCTGTGTTTGTGCTCTGTACAGCATGCGGTTCAAGAGGAAGGAAAGCTGGACTGCATGCTTAAATCTGAGTCTGTTCAGACTGCCACTGCTACTGAGCTACAAGATGAGTGGAAACTGAGTACTGAAGGTATAGATAAAGATGTGCTTAACCTTATCCAAGAAGAATATCATGTGTGAAAATTCCTAGCATTTACTAACTACATACCTTTCCTATTGGTTTCACTGTAGTTACTGAACAATTCCTAATAGTAGGCACTGAATAATTTGTAGTGGTCACTGAATAATGTGCTCTAAAACGAATAACCGAATAATAAGATGGAAGAATTAGGGATTAACGTAAGTGAAAGTTTAGCTGTGACAATAACTCTTGCTGTAATAGAAGTGGGAGTGTTATGTTTCTGAAAAATTCAGTTCTGATCAGTGCTCAGGACTTTTGGGTGTATTATTATAAACACTACCTTTTCAACAGAGGTTATGTTGTCTGAGTATACATAGAACAATACCGTTTGCTGGGTAAACGCTTACAGTATTAAATATTTTTTCATTAAACATAAACTCTTCTTTCTTGGTGGTCATGTGTTCAAATGATTCATGATATTCAATTATAGCAATCACACGCATGCAGTTATTGTTTGCTGCCTCATTGGGCCACTATAATTTCAGCACTTCAGGGGCCTCATTGATGAAAAACCTCAGTATTTTCACCTTGTTCATTGTAGATATGTATACTCGTTTATTCTTGTGTGTGTGTGTGTGTGTGTGTGTGTGTGTTTTTTCCCGCCAGTAACAGAAGGCTCTGGCACCTCTGCTCATAGCTTCTGGATGTCACTCGTCCTCGACGTCGTCTAAGTCTTGCTGACCTCGAGACCCAACCTGGTTCGGGGACTTGGACTACCTGAGCCTGAGCAAGACATGGACCATATCCAGGGTCTGCTCTATAGAACTCGCTACAACATGGAGGACTTGGGAAGCTATAGCAACCAGGAGCTGGATATGGGAGGGATGAATGGCCTAACAGACCCTCCTCAGAGAGTTGGAGAGGTTTTGGGATTCGGTGTGCTGACGGGTTCTGTGCAGACCGACCTGGGTACATCTGAGGAATGCAGAAGACAGCTCAAAAATAAACGAGCAAACAAAGGCTCGCCGTCGTTACACAACACTTCAGATACAGGCGACATGGACTGTTTGCTTATTAATGAGGAGGGCTACTTGCAGGATGTAAGTGGTCTCTCTCAGGCTCCAGGTTCACATGCCGGAGACTCACAAGGACACCCGATATACAATAGAGATACAGTTAATGATCGTACTGATTGCTTTTACAGTGGAGATGCATTCAGCCAGCAACTAGAGCTGAATAATGGATCTGCAGGAATGTTGGGAGACAGAGAGGACAGTGATTATGCTTGCTCTCAGTGTATGATCAGTTTCCCAGACCAGGTTTCCCTTAAAGCGCATTTGAATGGTCACCGTCATCGCAACATCACCACTTCCTACGTCTGCAACCAGTGTGGGAAGAAGTTCCCTCAAGCCTGCAACCTGAAGGTCCACCAACGCGTGCACCAGAGGGAGGGTCTGCACCTGTGCAGCCACTGCGGGAAAGGCTACACGTCCTTCAGTGACCTGCGGCGCCACCGTTGCAGCCAGGCTGGAGACAAGCCCTACAGCTGCTCACTGTGTGGGAACAAGTTCAGCCGCCTGTGGAACCTCAAGCTGCACCGGCGCATCCACACGCAAGAGAAACCACACCGGTGCAGCATGTGTGACAAGAGCTTCACCCGGGCGGACATCCTGAAGGTCCACCAGCGCACACACACCGGAGAGAGACCGTACACCTGCAGGGTCTGTGGACTCACCTTTAAACGCCTCGACCATCTCAGATCACACCAGCGCAAACACGGGGCCAATCTGAATAACCACCAGAACTAGTCGTCTGTTGAATAATGAAGTCTATACAACATTACTTTTATTTTGTAACAGGTGACTAATTTACAGAATTGTAATACCTTTAGTCCAAGCACTGCATCTCACTGAAGTTTGTAATGGAGGAAGGAGCAGATTAGTGTACTAAAAGAGCAGCTTAGTGTATTAATTGACTGTTATAAAGCAGATATGATGCACTATGGACTACACACAGCTCTCCAGTGGTTTCTTTAGATAGGCTTATTTATTACAGTTGATATTGCAATCATTTTATTTTCATCATTTTATTTGCTCCAAAAATATTTACTGGAGGTTTCACAGTGTTTTTTTTTTAATTATTGTGGTGTTTTTTTGTGACTCCTAAAGTAATAGTTTCCAGTAGGCTTTTACAGGGCATAGAACAAGACAGCAAGATTGGCTTTAGAAACTACTAGGGGTGGACAAATCTCAAATTCATAAGCTCACTCACTGGCCAATTGCTTGGAAACTTAATCAACTAGCGGAAAGTGGTAGCTACCTGCATGTAACAACGTATGCCTTCCTAGTTAGGTATTTAAGCGCATTAATACAGACTAAGGAAAACTAGGCTATATGATTGAACACCTTCTAAGAAAGTTTCTGAGGTAACACTTCATGTTTCCAACATGTTGGCCAAATATAAAATATTTTCTCCCAGGTGGCTGTTCAACTGATTTGCCCACACCTGCTATTTTTTAACTGTGTAGTAAGATGTGGTGTAAAACACAATGTTCGCATAGCTTGTCTAGAGATGTTTCATTTATTGGTGTTCGTTCGAACGTTGTACGTAGTGATGTGTTTCTTACATTTCTTACCCTAAAACATACGAAATACCTAAGGAGTTTTCTTTGATTCTTATAAGAAATTCCAAAAGACTAATATACATATACTATGATTTTATGTTCATCTAGATTTGTGTGGTAAACGGAAAACCTACAACCTGTAGAAGACATTTAGTCACTAATACACATTCGTTCGTATATTTGTTCAGCAATTTTGTACTCCCAAAGTGTATCAAATCACACAAAAATGGATTGAGAACTAATTTGTAATTGAAATGTAATCTTTAATCTTTGAAAATATTAGTGAGAATCCTACTTTAGTTCGATTTTCCGTTTAGTTAAAAGATTGATCCAAAGCACTTTATACGAATTTATAAGTGTGTGTCAAGTAACAGCAACGTGAAGACATGACATTTTTCTGCTTGCACTTGTACAAGACAATTTGAGCTTGAAAATGAATACAGTCCTTTGCCCTGTAGAAGCCTATGGAAGATCATTTCTTTATTCTTATTATTAAAGTCATTCAACTTTAGAAGCACAAAATGCCCACTAAAATAATTGTAAGTTTCCTTCAGTGCCCTCTCGAATATTTCGCCAAGGTAGTTTGTGTCATGGTTTAAGGAAGTGAGTGTTAGTAATTTCTATATGTACTGTTTAATACTGCAGTGCCTCTGTAATTACTTTGTTTTGCAAACTGAGAACTAGTCTCTTATTTAATACTATTTAATAATGAATGTTTTGTTGGGTTATATTTACAGACGTAGTTACTTTTATCTGAGGTCTATTATTATTTTGATCAAATATATGCAGATTTTTGGTTTGTTAGGATGCCGTTTGTTTTGGTCTCCCCCTGGTACATTTTTAAAAACTTAACAAGATATGGCTTTAAGTTATGTGAAGCTGAACAGGGAAGTCGCTGTGGGGGAAAATTGTGTGTAAGCACTCTGGACTAAAACTTTTCAAACGATGAGGAGGAAGCCCACAGACAGTAGAGTTGCACAGGGCTCTGATGTTGATGTTCGATATGTGTTGAAAAAAAAAAGTGAATGTACGAATGAATATTTAAACATAATACACATCTTTAATGATGATTTATCTGAAAATTACAAGTTGACCCATGTTAATGAAAATACAAGCAATTGCATAAGGTGTTGTAATAATGTGTTAACTTGCCAGTTTATCAGGTACACCTACATACAGTCTATAGGGCTGGAGCCCATCTGTTGCTATACATAATATCTCATCCCTTTCTACTGTGGATACAATCCAGTTCAAATACACTTAACAGATCATTTTGGACTTAACAGATCATTTGTTCTGAACAGATATCAGAATGATTTTTTAAGAAAGTGTGCCAGAAATGTTCACAGAGTGACTGGTTGAGATTAGAGTGTACATTTCCTTGAACAGCTTTTGGCAGAAGCCCTTATCTAGAGCGATTTCAGAAGTGCTTCGTAGTCTCCATCAAAAACACCCAATCATGTTAGTTCACTAGGTCAGGGACTAAGAATACCATTAGCCTAAAAACCATGTTGGGGAGGTTAATACAGTATGAAAATAAAACAAACCAGACAAGATATAAAAAAAATTACACATTAACAAAGTGCTGATACAAGGGCTTGGTGAAGAGGTCTTTACTCTTCATTTGAAGACAGCCAGGGGAAGTTCATACTACCACCAGTGGGCTGGGACAGAGAAGAGTCTTGATGCAGGTCTTCCTTCTACCTTGAGAGGGATCATGGTACGTAGCCGGGTGGTATGGGCGCCTTAAGGTAGGTAGGCATCAGTGGTTTAAATGTGATGTGTGCAGCTACACCTTCGGTCACCTCTCTCGTATCGTTACCCCACCATACCCTCTTAACCCCTCCACCTTTTGTTCAGTACGTCGATGTTTCCAGATCAGATGCAGGAGTTGGATGATGTGTGCATCAGGAATATGATATAACAAAAAATGTCACTTGAGCGGGAGTTTTATTCCTGTCACGCGAAAGTGAGAGAGCAATCAAACGAAGCTCGCAGAAAAAGACTATGTCCATGGTACACATTTACAGCAATCATTCATTCATCATTAGTAATTTCCTGGTCACAATGGTTTTACTTAGGCTACAGGTTTGTTTATATTTTGGAAAATATTGTGGGCAGATACAAACAAAATTATTAACCACATGAGTGGGATTAATAAAACATTCCCACGCATATCTAGTTGAGACTAATTACAAACTCAAGTGATGTAGCTGAGGATGAGGAACTGTCAGAGCCAGAATTCACATGCCCTTCTGGCAGTGTTGCCATTGAAGCCACACCCACTCTGAATTTAAATCCAAATACACATGTGGATATATGGAGCACTAAAAAAAGATATAGATAATGGCAGTGCATTACTCTCTCCATTAATTACTGTCCATCATATGGCCACTCACACTAGTCTAACATCCAGTACCATTTCAGTTCGGTCTCAGCATCACTGCTTAACATTGCTAACATTGTGCATACCTTAATATTTACATTTATCTGGAAGATGCTTATTTGCTTATCCTAAGCAAGTTACAGTTGAGCTGCTCAGATGAAGACTAAGGGTGTTGCTCAAGGGTCCAACAGTGACAGGTTGGCGGTGTTGGGATTTGAGCTCACAACCTTCTGACTGGTAACCCAAAGCCTTGACTGCAGAGCAACAGATGGCCTAGCATCATTAATTTTATATATGTAAGTGTAACCTCCATCCATTTTCTGTACCACTTATCCTACACGGGGTTGTGGGGAGAGCCTATCACAGGGGACTTGGGGCACAAGGAGAGGGGACACCCCAGACAGGGTACCAAGCCAGCACAGGGACAGTTTGGAAATGCCAATCAGCCAAGACAACACATGTCTTTGGAACAGACAATTTGGAAATGCCAACAACACATGTCTTTGGACTGGGTGAGGAAACCAGAGTACCCAGAGGAAACCCCTGACGAGCATGCATCGGGAGCACACAGGGTGGAGGTGGGAATCGAACCCCCAACCCTAGAGGTGTGTGTGTGGGGGGGGGGGGGGGTAAATATTACTGCCACCTAATGTACAGTAATACTTAGTATTTCCCGCGACGCGTTTCGCATCAGTAATGTCCACGCGGGCCACTGTACAATGCGTGACGTCACGGAGGATAACAAGGTTTCCTTTTCACACCGTTGCACCTAGGCATGTGTGTTAGCTAATTAGTCCGCGTAAATTCAACCGCATTTCTGGTTCTGTGACCTTTATTTGTAAAAGCCCACGCAGAATCGACGCTGTTGTTCAGGAAGCGTGGGTAGCTTAGCTGAGCAGCACAGCACAGTTAGCATGAGCACTGAGTTAGCTGGGAAAGCTAGTTATGCTAGGAGCTGATGAAACACGCAAGGTGTCAAAGCGAAAGATCTCAGCAGAGATCAACAGTGTGAGATCCAGTGCATCAGGTCAGATCAGCAAGAGCCGTCACTGAGCAATACGAGGAGNGTGTGTGTGTGTGTGTGTGTGTGTTGCATCCTGCCTCGTGTTGGCGGTTGGGATTGAGTCTTGCTGGGTTGGTGGAGGTGTATGGGACGCAGCAGGATGTCGGATTCTCTCCTCCTGACGTTTCAGACTCAGCTCTCCGGGGTGATGGAGACCATCCTGAGATCGGCTATATGTGAGATCACCAGGCTGGTGGAGGGAAGCTTCTTAGAGGAGATCGGTCGCGGGAAACAAGAGGCAGAAGTTTTGAGACGAAGATTGCAAATCCTGGAAACTAAACTGGGCGAGAGAGAACGAATTAAGCGAGTAAGGTGTGCAGATTGCGGCAGAACTGGACTCTCGAAGAAGGACACTAGTGGGAGAGAGCCCAGGAGGCAAAGTGAAGGTCAGTGAACCACCTGATCTGCATGTTCTCTACAGTTATTATACAGGAGATGTGTTGAATTCTTGCATCTGATTGGTCAGAAGGTGTTGATTAAACAGCATCTCTTACTCTTAGTTCTGGCTGATCACAGGTTTATATTACTGCGTTCGTTCTTATTCCGGTAGCTAATTCACAGGAACTTGTATGTTGATGATCTACGTATTCTAATTTGAATAATAAACAAATTAAAAACTTGTTATTTAGCAAAATATATGTATATAATCTATCTATCATCTATGGTGTAGATGAGGTTTTCTGTAAGGGGGTGGGGCAATGTCAGTCAGTCAGTTTTCCACCATGGGAAAGTCTTCAGGATTTTGCACTTTTCAGTTTCTCGTTAATGTGATGACCTGCATCCCCCCCTCACACACACCAGGAAGGCTGTAATGGGAAAATAATCAATGTCTGCTTCACTTCAGGCTGCGTAACATCACCCTGCTGTGGGTTATTTTCCTATAACCGCACATCTTGTTGGGTTTTGTTCCTCACATATGACACCTGTAGTAATTATTCTACTTGCCGAATGTACAGCTGAGTGATGTACAGCTCTGTATTGTCGCAGGTGCGGAGTTGATTTGTGTCACAAAGCAGGAGGGTGTGTCTGAAGCAGGCAGGAGAATCTGTGAGAAAGGAAGCGTAACACCAGGTCAAGAAGCAACGTCGACCATCCCTGATCCTGAACTTAAGGTGGGGGTGACTCCTACTATAGTGTAACTGCACACACTGCTACTTCCATTATTGCTGGTCGTATTAATAGCAGGTCATAATAAGGAGTGTTATGTGATACTGCTGTGATTATATACTGCAGTATACAGCAGAAATCTGATATTGGTGCTGATAATCGTATGACCAAACATAATTCTAGTTGACCCATGAAAGATGTGTAGATTACTGTTTATAATGTATACGTACAAACTTACCAGGTAAAATACGAAAACATTATTTCAAAGTTGCAAAAAAACCCAACCTTGACATCTTTGAGACAACAGATCAAAACTGTTTACAGTATTTTATACATATTAATAATTTTCTTTGCAAGAAATATGTCATTGATCCTTTTGTATACTACTTTAAGCAATACAGTTAATAAGTCCTAAAGAAAATCCAAATCATTTAATACTTGCCTAAACTGTTGTAATGTTATGTCATTTAATATTATCCTCTCTTAAAATGTGAAGCCGTCAGCAGATACTGTGATATAGCAAAACATGCAATAGTGGGTTAGATGGAAAAGATAAACAGAGTTTCCAAAACAAAACAGAAATTCATTCACACTTTTAGTGAAATGTTTTTTAAAAAATGTATTAATTTTGTGATGTGGGCTGTTATTATAAAGGACCTATATCATATACGATTATTCATTTTTTAATACAAAAACAGTGTCTCATCTTTGACCTTTTAAAAAATGAGTTTGTAAGGATGTTATAATCATTGACAGATGATGTACGTGTACACAAGCCACCATGCTTCACATAGCTTGGAATATGTACTACGGGTTTTTTTTTTTTTAAGTTTCCATAGCTTGATCATTTAATGTTTGTGCTGCTGCAGTGTTGTCATATAATATTCTCTTATAAAATGTAAAGTTGTCAGCAGATTTGGTAATATACTGAATATGATAATGGGTTATACAGTTATAACAGTGTGAATTTGAAAGACAGCATCTCTCTTGTTTTGCAGACTCAAGTGGATGGAGCGAAAGTTGGCGGGGCGGTAAAGGAGGAGGTTGCAGAGGCCTCAGGCATGCAGAGCTACTCAACAGCACACTGTCACACCACAGCAGATCACAGAGTATCCCAGAGCCACAATGCTGGGGAGACATCAGGCATCCACACATCTCAGCCTGAGCACTGGCTCCCTCAGAGAGACAAGTTACCCAGCACCAGTGCTGGGAATCAAGATTCAGTGAAACAGAGAGCACAATCAAAAAAGCCAGACTCTAAACCAGAGCACCTAGTGCATACATCTCATTCGCAGTCCGAGCTTACGGGGCCTGCACCATCTTCCGTGTCCCCCACTGTCAACCAGCAGGCAGGCACTCCAGAATCAGTGGCCATTAAACAGGAAGTCGTTGTGGTGCTTCCCCCAGAATGGGAAGAGTTGGACAGGGCGAGGGCAGGGACCACGTCCACAGCAAGCAGGGTAAGTCAGCTACGGGAAGAGCTCCAGCAGAGAGATCCTCTGCCCACAGGAACCTCTGAGGAAAGACATGTGGCCTATCCAGTACCTTGTGGTAAGGAAAGCCTGTCGTCTCAGGTCACGCAGCAACTCAGGATGCTGGTAAAAAAACAGCCCAAACCTACTGGACATGCCAATGTGTTGGCATCAAGTTCTACCACTGTGAATGTGTCTAGGGGACATTCGCTCCACAAGAGTCCTCCTCTGCCAAAACCATCTCAGGCACTTCCACAACTCCAGCGCACCTACACAGACGAGAGAGCCTTCAGTGCCTTGCAGACTGGAAGAAATGTCCCACAGGCGGTCGGCATTAGGACTCACGGCCATGTTGGGCACCATGTGGTGAGGACACCGCACATCTGCTCGCAGTGTGGTAAGGGATTCTCGCATCTCTGTCACTTGAGAGCTCACCAACAGATCCACACAGGAGAGAGGCAGTTCTGCTGCGGACTGTGCGGCCGCAGCTTCACCAAACTCAGTAACCTGAAGGCACATCGCAGGGTCCACACAGGAGAAAGACCCTACATCTGCATGGACTGTGGAAAACGGTTCACACAGAAATGCAACTTAAAAAGACACCAGAGGATTCACTCCGCCCACCTCTGACAACTGGTTTAGAGAATATCATAAGCCTGACTGTGCTTGCTAAAGCGTAAAGAGGTTTTGTGTTTACAACGTGTAACTATTCTATTGTGCAGCTGTCTCTTGTTTTGTATATGGGTGTGTGGATAACTTCTCCATCTCTTTTCCAGATACAGTATGTAAGCAATATTGTGCTCAAGACCATGCATAGTGTAGTCTTTTTCCATAGTTATACAATGTCATGAAGTGGCACCACTATGAATTATGAATAAAGGACCTCTTTTCTTTTTAGTTTATTTATCTTTGAGAGTTTTGAAATTTAGTATTAGAAACCAGGAACTACAGCAAGCAGGTTTAATGAGTGGACACTAACGAGTATTTTTTAAATGCTTAAATCTTGTTTTGAATTTATTCAAATTCCAAATTTTCTTGTGATTTACATTCTGTACTTTCCCAGGAGAATATTTTACTCACTACTGGATTGAGAAACAGTCACACCACCAAAAATATCCAACCAACAGCAATCCTGTAATCAGAAACCTACAAGGTCAACCAACCATGTATTGTTTTCTAGTGACTAGAAGGTTGTGAGTTTGTAAGACTGAGACTGCCACAGGGTTATGGTTTAACCCTAAACTGCTGAGCTTTAAGCTTGGATTGCACTGTGAGGCTCAGGTAGCAGCAGTGCAGACATTCTGGAGCTGAAAGCCTCTCAGTACTGCCCATGAGCAGGTCATGCTCCTCACAGAGTGGCATGTGGAGGGGCGGGCCAGACATCCAGTCCACCTGGAGCCCAAGATGATGATGTTTACCACCCAGGTGGTAAGTGTCTGTTAACACATTTTCTTGTGTCTTTACCCCATGACAGATGGACACTTGGTCTGATGATCAAGTCACCATCGTCCTTTCCAAATCCTACCATCAGGCTTGTACTGGGCATAGCAAGGAATGTTCAGCAGGTTGAGCTTCATGGAATGGAAATACACTATATGGCCAAAGGTTTGTGGACACCTGACCATCACACTCATATGTGTTTTTTGAACATTCCATGCCAGATTTATCCCCTCCCTTTTGCTTTTATATAACCCCCACTCTTCTGGGTAGGCTTTCCACTAGACTTTGGAGTGTGGCTGTGAGGATTTCTCATTTAGCCACAAGAGCATTAGCTGTAATATATTTGGGCACCTTGGTTTCAGTGAAGGGAAATCTTAATGCTACAACATACAAAGACATCCTATATTGTGTGCTTAACACTTTTTGGCAACAGTTTGTGGGAAGACCCACATATGGGTGCGATGGTCAGATGTCCACAAACCTTTGGCCATGCAGAGTAGATTGATTAACAAAAGTAGATGATATGACATTGGGCAGAAACACAAGGTTCAAGGTCACATGACGAACTAATTACAAAAGCATTCAGTTTTACCACATAAGGAGGGGCCTTAAAGGACTCCAGCACAAAGGCAGACCTCACACGCTTGGCTCTTATGCAACTGTGGTAGATGGAGGAACCTCACCCCTTTCAGAAAGGTTATAATAATTTAATGAGCCTCAAGAAAGATGCCATAGATGGTGTTGTGATGCACCACAATGGCTGTGAATGGGAACTTGCCCCTGTCAGAGTAGTACCTGAAGAAAGGTTAGCTGGAGGGAGAATCAGCTTTTGGGCTATAAGGAATACTCTGATAAAGAGCTTGAGCCTCCACTGTGTGTGGCTTCAATTCCAGGAGGAACAAATTCAGTGGAGCCACATCTGAAGGCAGGTCATCTACACACCTACAACGAGACTCCAATCGCTTTCATGGCTGCTCATCAGTCATTGCTGGGTATGGACGTTTTTTTATTCTGCAAGGATGTTTATGACTTTTTTGATTAGCAGGTTGTTTAGGCTCTGGCATTTGGACCAGATTCAACTCCAAATAAGGGTCTAAATCTGCTAGCTTTTTGTGCCTTATTGCCCAGTCAGCACAAGGGATGTCATGACCTGAACTGCTTCATAGACACCATGCAATGTGGAATAATTCAGATTGTTGAGAGAAGATGCAGGTAAGTGAGAGGTAAGTGTCATGATGAAAAACAGAACAATTTGTAGCTAACTCAGTGTTGGAGTGATAGATAACATGGCTAGCAAGAAAACAAGAGAACACAACTCAGGCTCATCACTGTGGCCATAAATAGACGTAAGGAGATGGTAGGAGTCTATCAGCGGCTTAGTAGGACAGGTTATCTGAAGCTCCGACCACAGTTACAAGTGCACACAAGGTCTATCTTGTGTGAGCCGAGAAGAGGAAAGGTTACAATGGCCGTACACAACAGTATTTATATGAAATGCTACGTCATACTGTCACTTCGTGACTTTGTTAAAGGTTTCAACATGTGCGCAGGAAGGTATCCAGATAATTCTCCCACCAGCCAACATGTTGCAGTTTTTCCCTTTCACCTGATGGTGGCAGCAGACTGTGTTAACACAGCTAAGTTTTGAGAGCCTTTTTTCACTGACTACATCTGCAAATTAATTTATTGAAAGACAAGTAGTTATGGCTACAGACAAAATGCACAAAGTTAACAGTGAGAAGCGATGGTTACAAAAGAGCTGGAAACAAGAATACTTTTTCATCAAGAGCCATAGTGCCTCATATGTCAAGAGACTGTTGCAGTAATTGAGGAATTTTATATCATGAGACATTATGAAATAAATTATAGGCATTGAAGGAAATATTCAGAGGATGAGAGGGCAGAGAAACTGAAGGAGCTGGAAGCTATCTTTGCAGAAGCAATTTTTTTTTATCAGGGCAAACTGGGGCACAGAACATTACTAGAGCTAATAAATGGGGATGATTACAACCACTAAACATGGAAAACCTTTCATGAATTCTTGAAAGTGGCCTTAACTAAAATTAATTTGCAGCCAAGTATTAAAATTGAATATTTAATTTAAGACCATGTTTGTTTGTCCAAATAGACAAAGCCTTTATTTGTCACATATACATTACAGCACAGTTAAACACTTTTCTTTGCATATCCCAGCTTGTTAGCCAGATGGGATTAGAGAGCAGGGTAAGCTACGATACTGCGCCCCTGGAGCAGAGAGGGCACAACACCTTCTGATCAATAACCAAAAGACTTAACCTTTGAGCCAACACTGCCCTCAGTTACTATTGGTATCTTAAATATGGTGTTGGGGGGGGCTAATCTATATATAAAGGCTAATCTAATCTAAGGATGTCGTTGCTCCTTTTTTAGCTGCTCCCATTAGGGGTCAGGGATCATTGGTCCGCGTATTCGATTTGGCACAATTTTTACGCCGGATGCCCTTCCTGACCAACCCTCCCCAATTTTATCCTGGATTGGGACCAGCACTGAGAGCGCACTGTTGTACGCAACCCCAGTGGCTGGGATTGGTTCCCTGGCCGGGAATTGAACCCAGGCCGCAGCGGTGAGAGTGCTGTGGCCTAACCACCAGTTCTCCAGGAACCTAATCTAATGTAAGGATGTAAATACCCTCAAATCAAAGCTGAAAGTCTGCACTTTGAGGTCATATTCATTATTTAATTTCACCTCCAATATACTGTTAGACATATTTATGGACCTGACTGTACATATAGTATGTGTGTGTTCAAATATTTACTACTTTATTTAACTTGATTTATTTATTTAGTGTGTGATCTGGCCCCCTTTGAGAAAGGTTTGGACACCCCTGAAGTAAGATGTCGCTTAATGATTCTCCACACCAGCAGATGTCAGTACAAGGACAACATTCAGCCTCTTCAATAAAAGACCTGCAGTCTGAGTGCTGGATCATCTCTCTATGTATGTTGTAAGTTAAATTAATGGATGTCTAATTCATTTGCCGTTTCTGTTTGTTTCCGTGAGCTTAACACACGCTGCTTTGATTAGCATGAAAGTAAACAACTCGTAGCGCGGATAGGGAGAGCGAATGGTCGAAGCTAAGCTGCTAACTTGTTGGCTAACGTTAGCATTCTTGAATCCGCTGTGTTTGTAGATAAGACACAATAGGTTACTAGCACGGCTCGATGTAATAGCAGTGTTACGGTAATACATTAACACTATGTTGGACCACGGCTACGGCCAACACCACAGAAGTCTCAACTAAGTAGTTATTCAAAATGGCGCGCTGTTTTGTTTTTGTTTTTTGTTTTGTTTTGTTTTGAGAGCCGCATTAATGTCTCACTAACGTACAGGTTCAGGTAGTTATTTAGCTCAGTGTTTTACACGCTGAGGTCCATAAAATAAATAATTAAACCCTGTACAGGGTACTTAGAAGGAAAAACTCTTATGAGTGAAGAGTTAAACTGAAATGTTGAAAAATATTTTTCATATAGCCACCTTTTTAATAGCCATTGAGACCAACACAGTGACACTTAACTCCCGAGATGCTTTGCGCTGTTGACGTTAAGCTGGAAGGGGGGAAAAATGGCGGCGACTGCGGTCGAGTTTACCCCTGAATATAGGTCAAGTTCAAGTACAATGCACGTTAACATTGCATTTTATAAATAGTAAGTCCTGACGAAAACAATTAAACAAACATACAAACTGCCTTTGATGCAAGTTTGCTGGTTTAATGTCTACCTCTGCTAACATCCAATAGCTTGTGCGTTTGTGTTAGTTTGCATTTGTAAATTAGCCTACTTTCCAAAATAAGTCGAAGTCAATAGAAGCTACTATATACAGCTGGTGGCAGTGTGCTTCTTCATCCTGTTCATGATTAACCTCTGAGACTTGTTCTTTTCAGTGATAAAAAGCATTAAATTGCACTCTGAATGACATTTCTTTTCAGGGGATATTAGTTACAGCAATCTCAAAAAGTACCCAGATGATATGTCAGACTAATTTGTATATTCATTGAATTTTTGATTATTGATCGGTCTGTGGGAACAGTCGTGATTATTGATTGGTCATTGGGAACAATGATGATCAGTGACTGGTTGGTGGGAACAGCTGTGATCAGTAATTGGTCAATGGGAACAATGGAGAACACTGATTGGTCATTGGGAACAGCTGTGATCAGTAATTGGTCAATGGGAACAATGGAGAACACTCATTGGTCATTGGGAACAGCTGTGATCAGTAATTGATCAGTGGGAACAATAGTCATTGGTTGTTGGGAATGTTGTGATCAGTATTTGGTTCTTGGGAACACTGATTGGTCAAGGAGAAGAACTGTGATCAGTAATTGGTCAATGGGAACAATGGAGAATACTGATTGGTCATTGGAAACAGCTGTGATCAGTAATTGATCAGTGGGAACAATAGTCATTGGTTGTTGGGAATGTTTTTGATCAGTGTTTGGTTCTTGGGAACACTGATTGATCAAGGAGAAGAACTGTGATCAGTAATTGGTCAATGGGAACAATGGTGATGACTGATGGGTCATTGGGAAGATACGGTTGTGCAAGCAAAACTCAGTAACGCTTTACACGCTGGTAGTCAGTCAACCAAACCTCCTCTTAGCTGTGACTGTTGCTTTCAGCCCCTACAGATGGACACGTCACTGAGTTCTCACTGTGGAGTGTGTAGTCTTTGTAGGGAGTAAGCTGCTTTATCCTGGTCACTCTGTATATGTGCAGTGTAATGTGCAGACACTGACACACACATGCACTCCTGGGGGCAATTTATAGAAGTGAATCCACCTACAGATACTTATTTAATCACACATTACATATAATTAGATAATTACTCATCTTTGGAGACTTTGATTACCGGATTTGACAGGAATGTAGTTTGTCAGGGAAGATACTAATATTGATGAACTCTAGATTTGATTTAAAGTGCAGACTCAAATAGGTGTTGTACATTATTGTAAAGAAATATCGTTAGTTTTCTTTTGAATAAAAGATGCATTATAAACTAACAAGCTGTGGATTTATTCTTTTGCCTTTTTGTAAAATTAAATAATTTGTTAATAAACTGTTCATGCTGACAATATTGAGGCTAACGTGTTCACTCACCTGTTTAAATAGTAACTAAACACTCCTATGTTTTTCTTAGGTCTTGAGAATTAAATGCAAAATCTCCAGCCAGTTTACTCTGAAGGTGTAGCACATCAACGAGACGGAAACATGTCTGACGCCCTCATCGTCACCTTCCAGTCCCAGCTCTCTCTCGTCATGGAGACGATTCTCAAGTCAGCCATGATTGAGATCACCAGGCTAGTGGAGGACAGCTTCATGGAGGAAGTGGCTCGTGGCAAGCAGGAGGTGGAAGTGCTTCTGCGCAGGCTGCAGTTTTCTGAGAGCAAACTGAAGGAGAGAGAGAAGAGGGTACGATGTACAGACTGTGGGAGAGTCACAGAAGGTGGAGAGAGGACTACAGAGAAACCAGCAGAGACCCTCACAGGTTAGGAGAGTTATAATGCTTCTTTTTAATATAGGGTCAGATCCCAAGTTCAAGAATTAGGTTATCGTCAAAAGTTTAGATCAAAAGTTTAGTTCTCTGTATTCAAACAAAATTTTCTGGGTCTTATTGAAATTGTGTAATATTTGCAGTTCCGTCTCGGCAAAGAGAATGATAACATGCTTTCTCTGAGACCCAGAAGCATAGATGATTCATAGAGACATTTATTTATTTGTTTGTTTATCACCCTGAAATAGCATTCAGTAATTTGTTAGTGTGTTTACATTGCTTAAAACATGCCTTTCAGGCTGAAATATTGTGCATACAACAAATTGTCAAACATTGAGTTAACATCACAGACGGGAAAAACACTTAAGCTCATAGTGTGAAATAGCAGATAGCAGTAGCAGGGCTGTCTGAGCAGTGATAAAGCCTGTAGATAATTCTGAGGTTTTAATACTAATTTCAGTAGTATCATCTGACCTCTGAATACAGGCCTAAAATATTTATCACTGATTATCTATTTACAATCAAAGCTTCATAAAACATTTATGCGTGCTTTGTGACAGAGATTGATTTTTTTTTGTCTTTTTTTCCCCCTCTTATAGGTGAAGATGCTCTGTGTTTCAGGCTTAGCCTGAGGGAGCAGTCAGAGAAAAGGCCTCAATTCTGTGAAGTCTGGAGGTCTGCAGAGAGTCTGGGCTCATACAGAACTACAGAAACACACAGTGACAAAGAGAAGAACATAAATGTGCTTGAAAAAAGAGGGAAGCAGGAGTCTGCATCTAATACAGAAGTGCAACATCCTCAGTGCATCAGTGCAGCAGTCACAAGGACCCACGAGGCCTGTAGCAACCCCAAACCCAGAGAAAGTCACTGCAAGACACCCGTCATGGACTTCACTCCTAGTAAAGACATAGACTTGGCCCAGTCTCGAACCATACAAAGTGCTACAGAGGAAGACGGGGTCGGTGAGTTGGCACCCTCTCCATCCTATCCCACTGTGAAATCTGAGCACCATCCTGATCCGGTTGCTATTAAAGAAGAGGAGGAGATGCTGCCAGTGTGGGATTGCGGAGATGACTGCGCTCCTGCAGAAACAGACCAGAATCACACCGGATCCTGGAATCGAGATGAAACACAGGTAGATAACTTTCCAAATCTAACTGCTCTCAACATGCCAGATCCATCATCACATTTATTGTCCTATTCAGTGAATTGTAACACAGAGGTATCGCAAAGCATCAAGGCTGAGCCTAGTGAGTCAGTCACCACAGAGCTGGTTCACCTTGCTTTGGCTCCCATGCCTGAGGGATCCAGTTCATTTGACCATAATGAAAATGGACACTTGTTTGGTCCAGAAAGTCTTTTGAGTCATCCAGAGCTTTGTCTAGGTGAGAAACTTTTCCTCCCTTTCTCCCAAAGTGAACACCTTCCAATTCCCACTGAAAAGCCACACTGTGGAAAATCGTTTGCTCAAGTGGCTCAGCTGAAGGTTCACATGCTCACACACCAAGCGAGCAAACCCCTGAAGTGTCCCCAGTGTGCCAAAACGTTCGCTCGCGATTCTGAGCTGAAGGACCACCAGAAGCAGCACTCCAAAGAAAGGCCTCATGTCTGCCCAGACTGTGGCAAAGGCTTCACCCGCTTCAGCAACTTCAAGCAGCATCAGAACATCCACACGCGCGAGAAACTGTTCAACTGCACCCACTGCGGCATGAGGTTCAAAAGATCCACTCACTTGAGAATCCACCTCAGGAGACACAGCCGAGTGGGGAAGAGTTGTCCTTGCCGTCAGTGTGGGAAGACGTTTGTGTGCCTCAAGCAGCTGAAGGGCCATCTGCTGAAAGTGCACGGAACGGAAATGAACTGAATTGCGCGTTCCCGTCCGCAGATCTCAGAATGCATGACCTGAACAATCCCTTCAGTCTTTCTGTCTGAGCTTACCTACGCTTCAGATTAATGTCTCAATTACAAATAATGTAGCAATTACACAAACACAGAGTAGGTGCAGAGTTCTGATGTAATTCAAAAAGATGATGCTTTAAAACTTCCTTTCTGAATGCTTAAAAATTATAAATAAAAATAGTTTCACGTTTAGGAATTAAAAGCGCTAATTATAATCACATGAAAAGCCTGATGTTATTTGTGTTCTGAAGAATTTCACTTTGAGAACATCTGGTTTGTTCTGTGAGCAGGGACTTTCACCATAAAAGTACACTCTGAAAATTAAAGGGGCCAGAAGTGTTTTTTTTGGTTTGGTTTTTTTTTTGCAACCAGGGAAAAAATCCCTTGACACAGATTTTAAATGTGTACAATAATTAACTCATTCATCTTCAGTAATCTTCAGATCCAAAGCCTGACCTGAAAACACAGGTCATGAGGCAGGAATACACCCTGGATGGGACGCCAATCCATCACAGGACACCATGCACACGCACTTTCACACCTAGAGGCAATTTATAGTTGCTAGTCCACCTACTGGCATGTTTTCGGGAGGCAGGAAGAAAACGGAGGAAACCCGAACGGACACGGGGTGAACCTGTCGAGATGCCACACAGACAGTAACCTGAGCTCCTTCAACCGAGGACCCTGGATCTGTACGATGGCAACGTTACGCACTGTGTGCAATAATATTTGACTTTATTATAACTATAAAGCTTTTAATTTGTGAACTTTCCATTACAGCATATTTTTAGTTCCACCCTACTGGCTTTTGAGTTATTAAACCCACTGAATTCAAGTGACCAGTCAAACAGGCTAATAGCTATATAATAACTTTAATAATGGTAGGTTGTGATTTTCACAGCTGTAACCAAATGTAAAAAGTCGTGAACCCCCTGACTGTAGACTTTCCACAGAATCCACCTTGAAAACCATGGCTTTAGAGTAATGGACCATAAAAGAACCTGTTTATTTCCTTAAAGAGCCTTTTGGCCCATGAGTCTTCAGACATTTTTGTAAACTGAATAATCATTTTTCCTCCACAAATTTCATTCTTCATAATGCTAGCATTTCAGATGGGATTAAAAAAAAAAAATTATAAAAAATTATAAAGTTTTCCATAGCACCAACCCAAACAGTTCTTCAATGGCATCACTCTAAAGAGCCTTTCCCACCACCTTTATTTTTAAGACTGTACCAGGTGTGAAATTATTCTAACCATTGACCTCTATTCTGTTGGAAGATGCTTTTAACTGAAGCAACTTTATGAGGCAGAATACAGTCCATCATAAAGCTTGTAGAGGAGCTGAGTGAAGATAGAAGCTGACAGAAGTGCTGTGATATAGGTTCCCACCAAGTGAACAGAAACAAATGTGCGCTAGCTGTAGGAAGAGCCGAGAGAATCACGGCTAATTACACCCACAGACAGAGGACCCCTGCAAAGACATAAATCAGAGGCACATTAGAGCTCAGGGTGTTCACAAGTGCTCTCAGAAGATAATAATATTATTAATATTAATAATCATCTGCCAGGTTGCATGGGAATCTGCAGAGTGAATATCATGATGAACTATGTTGTGTTCCTGATAGCTTACAGCAGAAAGTGGACCAGTTCCCTTTTAACTGCTCATGTAATGTTTCTTTTCTTTTCTTTTCTTTTCTTTTTTGAGGTGGGTTTTCATATAATTCTGAAGATGGAGCACAGAGCTAAATCTAGGGCTGCACAATTACTATGACCACCATTTCTGGCTTTTTCAATAAAATAGAATCAACTGGTGAGCTTAGATTAAAATGATCTCATTGGTTAACATTAGTTAATTAAGTATCAGGATTTTTTTTTTAAGATGATGTGTTTTAACTGCCTATTTGGTCGCATGCTGTGATGGCATATTTATGTATCCATTTATTTTGAGGCTGATTGTGTTTCTGCTTTGCATTTAAAAAAAACAAAACAAAAGGACTTGATTACTGTGTTTAAAAGAACAAAAGTCTTGTTTTGAATTTAGAGATGTGAAGGAATATAAGATATATTGTACATTATGAAACTTTTCTTTTGTTGATTTAAATGAGAATCTAATAAATTGTAATAAAGCTATTTTGCTCCTAAATTGGGTGAATAACTGTGATAAAAAGCAGGATAGCAACAAAGAATGCAATAACTGATCATGTTTGTGATGTAGTCGTTATCTTGCAGGCCTAGCTAACTCCATTAAGCACCAATGGTGTGTGTTGTGGAATTATACTGCAAGTAAACTGATTAAAATGAACTTGGCTGAACAGCAAACTGCTGAAGTCTGTTTGCACCCATTAGGATGGTAATGCCGAGGAATTAAGAGGCAGCCCATTTTAGTTTAAGACTGAGCTTAATTGAGACGAGCCTAACATTCTTCTACCTAAAATCTGCTGCAGAATCTCCACAAACATAGTAAAGTCAAGATTACATATCCTAGAATATTTGAATATATAAATGTTGTTCTTTTGGGTGATATGTGACCATGGTATTTTTACAGTGATGCTCTTTTCACATCTATCTGAGAAAAGATGTTTTTATTTGATCCATATTTACTGTTGCGATGTGTGCAGTGTTTTTAAGCTCACCGGAGATTCTCCTTTCACTGAACATAGAAACAAGAGCGAATCAGATTGTTGTAATGTTCTGCGCTTTGCACTGCAGCAACAGCAGGAGACACTGATGCACTTCAGTCTCTGTAAACTCCATACGTTAGATTCCCGCAGTCTGTCATTTCTCTGTGAGTTTTTCTCCTCTCCTGTGTTCACCGTCTCACCAAGTGACTGACCTTCTTGTGAATAGAAAAAAAGTGTTTTTTTTGTCCTGTTATTTGCCTCAGCCTCCTGCCTGGTCCATCCTCCTCAAGGCACAAAAGCATGTTTTATGATCGATAATTCCGATTTCTCTGATTTTCCTTCAGTCACGACTCATGAGCAGGCTTTGAAACATCATTCAAGTGACACAACTTTTGAAAGGTTCTCAGAAGTGACTGGATATTGTTCAGGAATGTACCAGAATCGAATACTGACTCAGGTTTGTGTGTGTGTGTGTGTGTGTGTGTGTGTGTGTGTGTTGTAGACGACCCAAATGCATCCTGAAAACCCTCCGACAGACCTGGTCAAAATGTGCACCATAAACAGACAGAGAACATTCAGTGTAAGTGCTCCTTTCAGTTACCGTTGCATTATTTTTGGTATCTCTAAATAATAATCAAATAATCTTAATATCTTTTATTTTCTGTCTTTGTTTCTGTAAGCAGGTGGTGGCCAGAGAGATCCTGACACAGTTCCAGGTCTGGCAGAGGGCCTGCTACAGCAGAAACATTGAATGGGGCCCGATTACAGCAAAGGTTATACCCGTTATGTTTTCCGTCACACATAACACAGTGTCTTACATAAGTTTTCACACACCCTGCCCTTTGAACGTTTCCGTACTTTGCTGCGTTATAGCCTGGAACTGAAATGGAAGTTGTTGATTAATTGTCTAAATATTCACCCCCATTGCTGTGAATCGCCTAAACCAGCTGCCGTTAGAAGTCACGCGATTAGCTGAATGGAGTCTACCTTTGCTTTATGTACGTCGTCAGCTATCCAGTTTCAGTGAGCCTGTGCCCACTGCAGCGTCAGATTCCTGTTCTAAGCTGAGATCACATTTGTTCCTCCCATTCTGATGTTCGATGTAAACAAACCTCTTGACCTGTATGGGGAAAAAGAAAGTACACCCTCCTTCAATTCTATGTTTTTATTTATTAGGATCTAAATAACAATTGTGTTGTTCTCAGCAACTTCTCTATACAAATAAACAACCTCAGGTGTCACCAAAAAGCAGCCAAAACTGCGTAATCACACTTCTTGTGAATTTCATTAGTAAAACCTGGCTGCTAATTGCTTTCTTAATGATTGTGGAAGTAGAAAGGGTGTACTTATTTTTCCCCCCACCTGGTTTCTGAATGCTGGTTTATTTTGTGGGGAAAAAGAATGACTACATACTGAAATCTGTTGTGTTTTTTTTTTGTTGTTGTTGCCTGAGGTTATTTGTTTATAGAAGTTGACAAGGTTCCTGATGAACAAAAACGTAAAATTAAACAAGGGTGTACTTTATTTTTGCCAAGGAATGACTGTATCTGCGTGACTTTATGCATTGTGATGCTGCCACATTATGGCTGATTGGATAATTGCATGAATGAGCAGGCGTAAAGTTGTGTGTCTGTGTGCTTTCAGATCATTTCTGCTTTGCCGTATTTGTCTGGCAGGGAGACAGAGGTGATTGTGCGTTGTACCAAAATGCTGCATAACCGCAGGGATTATCTCCGTAGGAGAGCCAAGGTAATGCACAAATAAACAAACGTGCATTTTTTTTTAATGCACAGTGGTTTTACTTTATACAAGACACAATTCTAGTTGCACTGAGAAACGTACATGTTGCTTATTGTTTATGCATACAGTGTATTCATGATATTTGTATTTCAGATCAAAGGTTGAATATGAGGCAAGAATATATACTGTACCTCAGCTTCAATTTATTCTTTTAGCCTAAAATACTCATGTAACGAATAGGGAACAAAAATAATTTGGTAATTGCATATTTAAATACTTCTTATAATTTCCACCTGGAGTTTCCTCATATGAGCACTGGGATTTGGGTTTTAATTCCACTTAAACCAGGAGGCTTTAGTCTGATCCTCTAAGGGTCGGTGTGTCTGCCGCTTTTCACTTCACACAAAGAGGAGTCGCACGTGAGATCAGTAGAAGTAGAAACAGTGGAAACAGGTGTGGCTTCTGTGAAGCCGGAATGAAAGCGCTCAACCCCTCTGGCCCTGTATGGATAAGATTGAAGACTTAATCCATGTGACCTTTGATGATATAATTGGCAGTTTCCTCACAGGGGAAGGGAAGGATGGCAGGGATTTTTCTTTCCATCTTCCGTATTCAGCACACCAGCTCATCAGGTGTCTTTACTGGTTTGTTCCAAATGTTCTCAACAAAGCTGTGTGTGCAGTAGATTTAAAATTATTCAGTGCCAGGCTTATCAAATACCGACATCTGCTTTCCTAGATTGGTAGTATTGTCATGCAGCAGGCTGTGACTGAGAATGATCTAAGCCAACACTACGACAATACAAATCTGATTAAATGATTAAAGAGTGGAGTAAAAACAAATGACACCGTGCTCGTTTTTATCCACAGGATGCAACTCTGGAGAGAAACAGTTTACCCATGGGGCAGAGATATCTTCTTCAGCTTCACAGTGGAAACGTTATTCAGCATGTGTGACTGTGAATAAGATGCTCTTTTTACTCCTGTTAAACTATTTATAGTCTGCTACTGTATGCTGTATTTATTGTCTTTTACTTTGTTGGGGTTTTTTTTGTACGTTGAACTGAAATGTCTTCCAGTGTGTAATTTATATTCGTCTTCTCGAACAAATTTCGAAAAAAGATCTTTGACTTTTTGACGTCTTTTGTTATTTATGGGTAAATCACCACATTTCACTACTCTATATACAACTTTATGAGTAAAAGAATAAAACTTCTTAAATGAATGTCTTAATTCATTTATTTCTTCATTTCTATTTATTTATTTAATGTTGTCAAACATTAAATAAATCCATTTATTTAATGTTGTCAAACTGTCAAAGAGCAACGATGTGTTCAGGATTTACTCAAGCGTCAATTCACTAGAATCTGATTTACAGTTTCAGTTTGGAAAATGCTCAGAAATATCGGAATCATTAGTTTACAGATGATGGGAGGAGAATTACACTGCAT
>CM074947.1:7825990-7857227 GCA_037577455.1 Pangasius macronema
CATCTGTGAAAAGCACAGGGCGCCAGTGGCGGACCTGCCAATTCTGGTGTTCAATGGCAAATGCCAATCGAGCTCCATGGTGCCGGGCAGTGAGCACTAGAGGACGTCAGGCCCTTAGGCCACCCTCATGAAGTCTGTTTCTGATTGTTTGGTCAGAGACATTAACACCAGTGGCCTGCTGGAGGTCATTTTGCAGGGCTCTGGCAGTGTTCATCCTGTTCCTCCTTGCACAGAGGAGCAGATACTAGTCCTGCTGATGGGTTAAGGACCTTCTACGGCCCCGTCCAGCTCTCCTAGAGTAACTGCCTTTCTCCTTGAATCTCTTCCATGCTCTTGAGACTGTGCTGGGAGACACAGCAAACCTTCTGCAATGGCAAGAATTGATGTGCCACCCTGGAGGAGTTGGACTGCCTGTGCAAACTCTGTAGGGTCCAGTTATAGCCTCATGCTATCAGTAGTGACACTGACACTAGCCAAATGCAAAACTAGTAAAAAACAGAAAAGATAAGTAGGGAAAAAATGTCAGTGGGCTCCACCTGTAAAACCATTCCTGTTTTGGGGGTCATCTCATTGTTGCCCATCTAGTGCACCTGTTGTTAATTTCATTAACACCAAAGCAGCTGAAACTGATTAACAACCCCCTCTGCTACTTAACTGACCAGATCAATATCCCAGGAGTTTAACTGACTTGATGCTATACTCTGATTAAATAGTGTTCCTTTAATTTTTTTGAGCAGTGTATATATACATAGATACACACACACACACACACACACACACACACTTATCAAGTATATTTCCATTCCCACTTTAACAAAATGTTTTAACAAAACAAATGGATTCGCCAGTTTCCGGCAAGCACAGGTTTTTCAAGATGGTTATTCATGTAGGAGCTAATGTTTATGCCTTCCTCAGTCAGAGATTACTAAGGATGAGATTGTAGTGGTAGGTTCATTGATGAAGGTGATGTCCAATGCCATAACATGCTCTGGTCTCATCCAAATGTGATGTGGCAATATAGCTTACAGCAGGTTACAGCAACTGTACTGCTAGATGCTAAGTAGTGCTCCAAAAACAATGAAAGCAATGGGCTTTATATATATATATATATATATATACATATCTGCTAGGTGCCTGGGGTTGTCACTTAGGTTTCACCATAATGAAATAATGTGATACTGTGTATATTCCCCAAGATTCACCTTAAAAATGTAGACATTCTCAGAAAGTTTGTTTTTATAATCAAATTAACATAAAATTAAATCATACCAAATGCAGAGACAGCAATTTTCACCTGGATAGGACTGCTAAATACTAAATCTCTATCATTTAAATTTCTTATTGTACACTGCATGGCCAAAAGTGTGTGGCCACTTGACCATCACACCCATATGTGCTTTTTAAACATCCCATTCCAGATTTAGTTCTCCCCTTTGCTGTTATAATAACCTCCACTCTTCTGGGAAGGCTTTCCACTAGATTTTGGGACATGGATGTGGGGATTTGCCCATTCAGTCACAAGAGCATTAGTGAGGCTGTTCATTTCAAAGGTGTTCTGTGGGACTGAGGTCAGGGCCCTGTGTAGGCCACTCGAGTTCTTCTACTCTAACCTCAGAAATGTTGCTCAACATTTCATATCTGTACAACATTCAGGAACAATTCAGGAACAAGGATATTCAGTAAAACAGATGTGCAGTATAATGTCTTTGGGAATAATACAAGAAATAAAGGTTCATTAAAGATTTTACTCCTTTCTACTGTATGTTCTAGATCCTCACTGAATGTTTGGTGACTATTAAATATTGAACTTTAGGTCATTTCACATCCTTCATCTGCCAATAAAAAATGCCCATCCCCCTTCACAATTATACAACATGTAATATGAACTGTGGTTTGTGGAGTGTATTATGATCCAAACACACATGCACAGAATGTACACACAGGTTGTTTTAATGTTTTTTTTAGCTTATTAAAAGAACATTAACCCAACTCATTCAATTACATAGAAATTTCACTGACCTCAACTGGATTACTCTATTCCAACTGAGGTGTCCACATGGACATTTTCTGTTCTCACTGAGCTATCACTTGGAATTATTAATGGAATATTAAAAACATAGCCACTGCCATTGGGTAAAAAGGCTTGACTAGCAAACTTCAGCCCAAAGATGGATCTTTGCAGTCCAGTCAAGTTCTTTTACACCAACCGCTGCAAATGAGCCTTGTTTTCTGCAAGAATACATTGTCATGCTGAAACAGGAAAGGGCCTTCCCAAACTATTGCAATAAAGTCACAAGCACATGATTCTTTAATGTCACTGTATCATAAATTAAAAGAAATGTCCACATACTGTTGCTTATGTAGCATAGCTCACTTCCACTTTCAATATGATATTATGTAAAATAAAAACTAAAATATACTGATGTCATGATTGTGCAGCCTGTGCTGTAGCTGCAACGTGAACAATAATGATATTTAGGGGTAATTATGTGGTTGTTCACCGTTCTACTGTCTCGTTTCACTTTTTTTTTTTTTAAGATAACTGCGTTGTAAATACAGCAGCTCCAATACCATCTGTCCCCACTACTCATGTTTCTCGGACAGTATCGTACATTAAGGGTGTTGGTGTTCTTTTTAAAAATAAACATGCTGCTGTGCTCTGACACTGATGACACAGATGGGTGTGGCGATTGTGAATTCACTCCTGATCAAAATCTTAAGACCAGGGAAAATATTACAAATATTCACACTTCGCACTGGTTGATTGTAACCAGGTTGTAAGTACTTCTTCAAAATGTCAAAAGAAGAAAAAGGAGCAAGAGACAAAAAAAACAGAGATTGGCAATTTATTGAAAACTGCNATATATATATATATATATATATATATATAGATAGATAGATAGATAGATAGATAGATAGATAGATATAGATATAGATAAACATGAGCTAATTTTCTTTCTGATGTTTTGATGTCATGATTTTTTCTCAGCTGTATAATGTCATTTTCAGAAAGGAGTTATAAAAGGAGACTTTTTCATCTTTAGCTTTACACTGCCTAATTTCTACAATCTACAATTCTAGGTTTACAAATATGGACAGCAACAACGGCAGTGAGTAAGAGACTGTGAAACAGATGGCATGGTCTGAAAAATGAAACACCATTCTGTAAGGAAGACAGATTAATTCATTTTGACATGCAGGAAATGAAACCTTGATCCTAGATTTACCATGATAACTCTGTAACTGAGCCCTGTTCATGAAAGAAGGATACATTCCTTCAGGTTTTTTTTCGGTATCTTTATCCTGGTCAGGATCACAGTGGATCTGGAACCTGTACCAGGATCTCTGTAGAAGATGCTGGTCCATCATACAACGTTCACACCTAGGGCCAGTTTAGTGCAAATAATCTGTGTACCACTGCAACTGCAATTCACGTCAGAGGCAGCAGAGGGCTCTAAAATTTACAAACTGCTCCTTGAAATTAACATTTCAAATAGCTGGTTTGATAATTATCCATGACAGGGTGAATTGATACTGTAACGCCCCCAAAGTGGATTGCTATAACAGCATGTCCGAAGTGTTTTATCCCTCTTAGACCACAGCAATTTTCCAATTTTAAATGTAAGAACATGTTACTGTACTTGTTCTCATTTTATCCCTTTATAGTTACATTTAATGCATTTTATCCATTTATAGTGGATGTTGTGGAATGTCCATGAGATAGGTTAGTTCCTCTTATCACTTAGGTTATAGCAGCTATAAATTAGTTGTTGCCTCACCATCCTCTCTTTTTTTGTTTTTGGGTTGCCTATGTGTCCATCTGAGATTCGCGTTTGCATGATAGCTCAAGGTTAAATGTTTGTAGGATTTATAACCAGCAGATGAACTGAGTAGATGTCGCAACTGTACCAGGGTCACAGCAAAATGTCTGATTTTCTTTCTTTGACAGCTCCCTTTCTGTTTGGATTATATTTGAAGGGTATTTGAAGTATACAAACTAGTAACACTTAAGACTAGGTTTGTTGGCGGAGGAGGCAACGATGACTTGCACTTGTTTCTTTCTTGACGTTAAATAAGACAAAACAATGCAGCTTGTTATATTACTGAGAAACTGGAAAGTGTGAAGACCTGAACTTACTGACAGTCACAGTGCTCTGACACTGGAGACTCCTTCCCTAAATGTTAAAGCTTACAGAAAGCTTCACCATGGCATCTATCTATCTATATATCTGTTTGTCTGTCTGTCTGTCTGTCTGTCTATCTAACCCATCTATAGAGATGTAACTGAATGTCTTTATCCTAAATATAATAGATATTATAAGAACTGAATTACAGTGTGTATTAACACATCCCAGTACAATGAAGAGTTAAACTCAACCCACTCAGAAATCAATGTGTAACTTTTGCTTGGTTTGTCTTTTTTTTTTTCTTTTTTTTTCCCAGTGAGTTTAAATAGTCAGGACTGTCTGTTATGTTGAAGAGCTTCTCTGTGAGCTGTCACTGGGTGTAACAGTGGGTTTTATTCGCTTTTAATGAGCTCCGTGCTCGCTGTTTTGCTCGCAGGCGGTGGATGTGGATGTCGCCGCCCTCTTCTGGCTGCTCTGCCGCGTGTGATTGGGTTAAAGTCGGCTCCCCTTTCCCCTCTAACCCGGTGATGTTGGCCGTTTCCTGCCTCTTCTGCCCAACTAGTGGTAGACAGAGAGTGCTGAAGCTCCGGTGAAGCACATAGCCTGGACGAGCGGGTGGCTTTAACACCGAAGACGCGAAGCCATCCAGTGCAGCAGCGCGTCCAGACCTGCAGCCATGCGAAGGAAATCCAGGATATTACTATGTTTCGCTGTGCTCTGGATCCTCGGAATAGCGTATTATTTCTATTCAGGAACAACGCTACATCGAAAGGTAGGATGAGGTTTCAGCGCTTTGCTAATGATGAACACGGTCATGTTAAACCTGCGCCTGGTTCTGCTCGCCTCTCTCTCTCTTTTTCTCTCTCTCTCTGTGTGAGAGTGAGTGTATGGTTTTTTTGTGTTTGTTTTGTTTTTGGTTTCACTCTAAAACTCTTGCAGGACGTCGGGTGAAAGCAGGTAGTAACTTTATCCGGTGAATTTGACCGGTCAAGAGTGAGTGGTCGTGTTGTCGTGTTATTTACTCAGGGACTGTTATAGTGTTTCACAGCCTTGTGCTTCTGCTGTGATTGAATAGTGCTCAAGAGCTAGCAGCTAGCGTTAGCCGAGTGTGCACACTGAAGCGGTAGAAAAGCAGATATTTCCGACATTTCCTTTTTTGTTTACACAACTTTGACTTCAAATGTCGCCTTTAGACACCTCTATAAAAAAGGTTTCCCTCACTGACCGGGAAAGGTTCAGCTTAAAGAGCGGCAAACTAGCTAACGGAGCTACAAAGTAACAGCTCTAACGGTAGTTGGGAAAAGAACTGGTCATGGTCGGTTTTGTGCTCTGAAGCCCCTTCTCTAAACTTTCTGCAGCCAGGGACCTGCTTAACAGCCCAACAAATATTCTGTACATGCTTATTTTATGAACAGAACAAACTCATTCAAATATTATGTCCGTTATTTAAATACGTACAGTAATGTTTAAGCTAGTTATTTAACCCATAGCTCACCCCCGACACACACACATACAACTGCTATCATCACTAGATTCATGGTAACGATAATTATAATAATAATTATATTGAGGTCCGAATCAAGCCTGTTCAGTTCAAATTCAAATCTCAATGTACTCAATAATAAATCAGATAATAAAAGACCCCACTTTGAACAACATGGTACTTGAATGCCCATGTGTTCTAAGGCAGAGGGTGCAAAAACTTTTTGTGTCTAGCGACATCTTACAGAATCAAAGAACCTCCAGAGACCCACTTATAATTAAACACACAGATAAAGTTAAGAACAATAAGGCAAATATGCACCACAAGTTCAACTTGATAACGTCATTAGAGTGTTTTCATTCCTGAACCTTCCACTTATGCGGATGTAGATTGGAAACGCTGTAGTTCATGTTACCATCACTTCCTGGTGTGCTTAAAGTTGTGGTTAGATTAAAATAAGCAATATTTATACTTGTCTTTTAGTTATTATGTTTTAGATGAACCTCTTTTATTTTAAGTGACCAGTCAGTTAAGCCTATTACTATGATACGTAAACAGTAATCATAACAACCTTGATGCTAGTTGATGGTAAACACCACCACCACCGTCATGCGATTAAAACAGCTATACACTTAGACACCCCCTGAATTTACATAATTTACATCATTTACACTTAGAGAACCGAGGTGACAAGCACAATGGCATTTGTTGATGGTGGCGGTATTAGCCTGAAAGTTGACGCTTGTGGAGCTGAGCTGTTTGAGCAGACTGGACAGATGAGGAGGTGAGACTGATGTTCAGGGTAAAGGACTAAAGCGCCGCTGCATTGATCTCTCTAGGTAGAGGTGCGTTCTCGTTGGTGCGGTCATAGGAAATTGTTAGCCAAAGTGGAAATAGACCAAGTTGTTCATGAAATAAGTTGAAACCAAAAAAGTCTGCTTGGAATTTAATCATAATGTAAACATTTTCTCTGAGTGAAGGTTATATATTGCTAATAAAGTCTTATAACTATAATAGCTATAACATCTATAACAATATTACCTGATACTCTGTTGTCATGCTATTAAAAATAATAGATACTGACCCCTAGCTACTTACAACCCATCCCACTTTGAGAACTAGAGCTAAATAATGTTCCTGAATATTAAACGTTAAGCTTGTGTCGTCTTCAGAGTATGGTATAGTATGACATTATATCGGCCAGAAATCCGAAACTTGGCCATCATCTACCATTACTGATGGACCCTTGGTCGATAAGTTTGGTATCGATTGGTATAGTCTTTCTGATACACTCCATTTGGGAACTTGCTGCTGTTGGTTTATTTTGTGCATTGGCTTCTGTTTATTCTTTGCTTCCATAAACATCCCATTCATCTGCCTATGGATTATGAGAGCAACAGCGGATTTGTTGACCATTGATGGCTTTTGTTTGTATGACTAAAGGCCTAGAGATGTTACACACAGCAGTTCAGTGAAAGGAGAGGTCTTGCACTAAACTTCACCGAATTCAGAGAAGATGTGGTGAAAAATACATAGTGGAATAATGTTCAAACTCAGAAATTTAATAATGTTCAAACTCAGTAATCACCGGTTTCAAGGTTTCACACATTTCACATATCGTACTGGAGCAGCAGTGCTGGAGGGTTTGTTTTAAGGCAAGTATTTTTAAAACTCTAAATATATTTTAGGAGGATTACTCAGTGTAGATGTAGTTTTTTCATTCCTTATAACTGCAAGGGCCCTGAGAATCACCTGGACTCGTTATTGTGTGCATTCACATGCATGCCAAGACCATAAAAAATGATGCATGATGCTGTATTTGCAATAAATACTCCTGTCCTATATATACACGTCTTTTTGTTTATTTTTCTTACAAATCAGATAATATGGAGCTATCTGTGTAACAGCTTGTAACTGCAGTCGGAGCTACATATATTCTGTCTTCCAAAGCTGGCAAGAGACTCTTATTTTCTCTTCTGCTGCAGTGAGTGTATTTTTATTTCTTAGTTTATAGCTTTTTTTTTTTTTAAAGGAATCATATGGAACTCCATGGCATTGAGTGGGTTTCTCTTTTTAGCATTGTTAGCCTTGTTGGCAGCACTCACTGCACTGTTTGATGAGTTGCTCTTTGTTGTTGCTTAGTGCCAGCACTCACCTCTCATTCTTCTACCATTCTCTCCACGCATTTGCATCTCTGTCCATCTAACTGACCAGCTGAACAATGCATACGCAGTGTTTCCCGAACATACACGATACTTTGGAGCGGCACCCATGTATATTGTAGACCACACGAGTATATTTAGTCTTGTTAAAAATCCAAATTTTATTCAGTCCACTCCAAATCATAACATGCCTTGTTTCTTATTTGAGTGTGGCATGAACTCAGCACAGGGTCAGAGAGAGAGGTGGGGGGGCAGAGCAGCGGTAACATAAACTAATGTCAAAAAAATGGCAGACGGAGCCGACAGACCTTCTCCTTTCCTATTAGTGCTTGGATGTTAATTACCCTATGAGTCTGATTGGTAGCTAGTGACTTCCAGCTGTAAAGAGGCTGACAATCTGTTGCATTAGTAGTCAGCTCATGTACATTCAGACAGCCTGTCAGGGGTGCTTCTTATTTTCAGCACACTTAGGGAATAGGGGACAAAGAGGGCAGTCTTGGAATAAAGTAAGGTTAGGGTTACAAAATGGTGACATGGACTGATATGGACTGACAGAATATACGTCTACTATTTTTTTCTCTCCCTAGTTTGCTTTTATTGAGCGGACAAAATGTCCTGGTCCACCATTCAGTCACTTGTAATGATCTGCTTTAATGTAGCCAAGCAGCATAAGTTCAACTGACAGAATGCGACTAATAGATAAAGGTCATTCAATATGGTTGAGCATGTCTCCATGACCATACCACTCACAGTCTTCCTGAGCCTGCCAAGTTAGCTGGACTCTGCTGCTAACGTGTATACTGGGACTTGAGTTGGGCTCCCTCCATTTCCCCTTCCTCTCTCCACCGGAATGGGTCCAAACTTTTGGCCATATAGTGTATGTAAAGGACAGTTTCCCCCTCGTGTGTTTCATAGTATGCTGTTCAACACCAGCAATCTGCAATCTATCGTAAGTGGATCAGCCTTAGAAAAACACTCTCTGATGGAGCCCTGATGGGGGAAGAACCAATCTGGGAGATATGCTGATCAAGACACATTACCATTGACAAGAAGCAAAATGAAACATTAACCTTCAGATCATGTCCCTGTGAGATTTGTGAGTCATTTTGACAGGTGTTGCTCTGTCAAGAAATGAACTACATATTTAAAGAGCTATTTTTGCAACGATGTTTTACCTCAGCATGACCTAACGTTAATGATGTCACCTTTCCTTATTGTGGTGTACTACCACACTGGCAAATCTCTACACCGCTAATACAGGAGAATCCTTTTTTTAGTTCACAAATGTAGCTTTTCCACTTTCGTGTGAAGGCTGTGACTGTGAGGTCTTGAAGATTGCAACTGATGTAACTCTATTATTGCTCCTGTATATACTTTGTGTCCTGCGTGTCATATTTGAGCTATGCAGCATGAAATTGGGTGGTGGATGTGCAATATTAGGATGCTGGATGGCAACAGCATCACATGGTGTATATTACTGGGGGATTGTACAATCGGTTCTTTGTTGGAAAGGCCTGCCATTGATTTGTTCTCCGCAACACAGTCCATCGGGCGCATTTGCATTTACATTTGTCCAACGCAACTTTCAAACCAGAAACTTGTACAAGAAACACAGATAGTCACGACTAAACACAAGGGTTTCCCCAAGCACCAGTTATACCAGAATTGACCAAGCATCACAAGTCGAAGAAGATTAACTTGGATTACACCACAGCTTTGTTGAATTCTCAAATCTGATTGGTCAGCATTTGTTTATTCATTTTCTGTACCAGCAAGCTCTGATGTAGTGTCAGCTGCAAGGCAAGCCTTTTTCCACAGAAAAAGTCACCAAGAAATCCATATTCGTTGCCCACTTCCTCTGCTAAAATGGTGCCAAATGGCCTGAGCTCACGTGATATGTATAAATTTTACGATGCAGTTGCAGTAGCCTACCACGGTACTGGCTCAGTACCATCTGATGAGGCTTTCAGAAACCACTTTCACACGTTTAAATGAAGTCCCCTGAAAGGATTTAATCATAAACCCATTTTACTGAGTTGACTTTATGAAGGTCACTTTAAGGTGATGTTAATTATCTGTTTTTTTAAAGTAGAGAAGTACTCGTAACGGCACATCTCTTATTAACGGCACATCTCTTATTCACCAGTCTTACCAGCGTTTAATAGACGCGACGTTTAATCTGTGGACGCTTGGCAAAATTAAACAGGAGAGGAATGTGCAGACTGGTGCCGTTTAATGGAGGTGCAATGAAACCGGATCCAGCTTTGATTCTCTATGCATTAGAGCTCCAGATCATTCTCTGTGGCTTCTTAACTGCTGTTTTTTCCCGTTTTTTTATGTTTAACTGTGATAAACCTGACACATTGCTTTTGAAATATTATACCATGATATTTGAAGACATAACTGGTGTCACATTTCTTAGGTTTGCTAAATGAAATGGCAGGAAAACATTAATTGCATTTACAGATACACTAAGGCACTAATAAAAATATCATATCACAATACTATTTCCATGACAGTACATGATAATGTAATTATTATTTAATGTAGCATGAAAGCGTTACATTAGAAGAAACTGAAAAACTGAATTGGATGCTTCTTTTGTTTTAATGTCTACAAAAATAAATAATATAAAACTGAAAAGGTGAAAAAATAAACACATTGTGGAATAAAATTGTAACATTTTCCATTTTAAACATTCAGTGCAAAATGTTAAAATTATACCAGGTGTTTCTTATTCAAGTTTGGAATTGTTATACAAAAAAAAAAATGTTTAGTCCACTGTGTTAAACTGTTCTGTGATGCCCATGAGATGATAATAATAATAATAATAATAATAATAATTAGTAAAAATAACTTATTATTATTATTATTATTATTATTATTATTATTATAGATTAAAATGTATGATTTTTTTATTATAAAATAAATACAAATATTTGATACTGAAAAAGAGGATTAAAAATATTAAGTACAAGATTTTAGTTTTTTTTTTTTTTTTGCGGCTTCCATTCAGTTTGTAATTGTTAGATATATTTTTTGAGATCTCATGATATCCACGATACTTCAAAAAAAGTGTAATGTGACATTTATCACATCATTTACATCATTTATCACAACATCGATATTATATAATTGTATTGCTCAGCCTGAGAAGACACTACTGAAAAACAGGTTGTTAATTTGTTATTATTATTTTTTTAATGATCTAAGAAGGAAAAGAAGGAATGAAACTGTTACAATCAGGATTATAAAAAAAACATATTGTGACCTAATTTATTGCAACAGTGACACTTTTTAATGTGGTGTATTGGCTGCATATTTCTATCTTAAACGACAAACACTTGGTGTTTATATTGCCAGTCTGTCGGCTGAAAGGCTCCAGAGAAATCCAGCATCATATCAGTTATCTGTCTTTACTTACCCTTTTAATAATACCGTAAGTATGCATCTTCTGCTTAATGCGCAAAATCTGAGTCAAAATGACAAGAACAGCTAAAGATGTCACTCATCTTCTTAGTCTTATTGGCAGAGAATGCAGCCGTGGTGTGGATTGCTGTGTGAATCATTCATTCATTCGTTCCAAGGAAGATTCTCACACTTTCTGTACATGAATGGGCTTCACAAACTGCTCGATTATTTCATTTATTCTCTCAAGGTGTAATTCGTTAACTAGCTGTGTGAGGTTGTTTTTGGGGCATTTGTTGAGTTGGTTAGTGTCTATAGAATACGTTCACTGTTTTCATTAGCTATCTGTCTTTAACTGGTTTATGAGTCGTGTGTGTCAGTTCATACTGTCTTTCAGATATGCAGCGTTTAGTCTGTTGGTGCATTTTCATCTTTGAGAACGAACGAAAATAAGCGATCGGAGTCTATTTGAGCAAGCTGACCTCAGTCAAGCCCGAGCATGGTGTAATCGCAGTGAGAAAGCGATTCAACTCTGAATCAACTCAACTGCAGGAAGTGAACAGTTCATGACTTGTATTATGGGTTGCTGTCAGTGTTGTTTTGCAGATGCTAAACTGATCGGAGAGCATCTGTGTGAGGTGGTCTCAGCCTGCTTCCACTCAAATTCTAGTGCAGTTGGACTGCAGTGAGAAAGTGATTCGACTCCGAATCGAATCAGCTGCAGGAAGTGAACCAAGCATGCCATGTATTTTGGGTTGCAGCATGTTCTATAGCAAAGGACAGAGCTGTAGCACTGCAGAAATGCGGTGTATTCTGGATATTTGGACCAACGAACTGAAAGAGAAAATAAAACCTGAATGTAACACAATGTTTTCAACTAGTTTTTTTATATAGTTGTCACGTAATTTATTGAGTGCCAGCTGGGGTGATTTTTCTGAGCTTTATACACTCTTGGCAAAAGTTTCCATTACTGTAATAGTGACCAGTGNTTTTTTTTTTTTTTTTTGGTTCATTTAATTCTGTCCTGTGTGAAGCTATACTGAATCAATTTCGCTCTTTAATCTGTTTCCGCAAATGGACTAGTGGGCGTGAAAGCACTCTGAGGGCTATGCAAACACGCTGTCAGTGTGTAAGCATGTAAGCAGGATTCTTATCTTGTACTCTGTATCTTGAGAGCACAGTGGCTGAAGGTAAACCGCTGAAGCCAGTGCTCGGCGGTGAGGGCTGCCTGCATTGTGTGGCGTGGCATTGTGTGGCGTGAGTGATTGCGCAGCACAACAGCTGCTCTTCAGCCCCGCGTACGTCCTCACTGAATACACACCATCCACCCCGCTGCTCACCACAGCACGGCAATAATCGTTTTGTGGAACGGATGATGGAGGAAATGGGGAGATGATCTATTTAAGAGGTGAAATCACACGCGCTGAAATGCGTCCGATTGAGCGAAGGCCTCCTCGTGAAAGTATGAAGCATGCAGATTCATTTTCACGTTGAATATTTTCCCAGTCGGTTTAGGCGATGCCGCGAGATACATGGCGTGTATCGCCGGACGTAGGCAGCGTCAGGGTGGTCAGGTGCCTGTTATCTCCACCGAGAAGTGAGAAGAGCTGATCTGATATCCACTCCACAATGCAATTATTGACTGGCTGATTGTTCTGCCCTCGCTGGATGGATTACTGTAGCAGTGCATTGATGGAGCTGTTTGCTTCCCACACACACAGCTTCCAGTCTGTCTGTCAGCGTCAGAAAGAAGCTCGAAGGCAAATTTGTGTGTGTTTGCACTAAGAACTCGGTATCACATTTGCATTTCTATCTCATCACATGTACAGTGCTACATTTATCCTGGTGGAATAATATACATAGTTGTGTTTCAGATCTGACTGGAAAAGGAGGAAGCTGGATATGCGATATGAAAGACTTTGTCATCCTCACTCTACTGGATTGATTTTTCAGAGACTGCTTTGAAAAACAGAGGCAGCTTTTTAAAAATGAGTTGCATCAGAGAGTTCAGCTGTTGTTTTTTATTTTGGTTTTTCAGTGTCTCAGTCCTTTCCCTTTTTCGGATGTTTGTGTCACAGCCCCACAGGCATTGGTGCATGCACCCAGTGAATAATTCACACTAGTAATTGAGTGTTTTTTATGCTCCTCTTTGTAATCCTTCCCTTTAAAGATCAGTCACATGCTGGAAAACATATTCAGTCTAAAATTTAAAGGGAACACGATTTATTTATTATTATTATTTTTTTTTTTTACAAAAATGATTAATCAATTAGCAAGTAAGGAATAAAACACGACCACTGTTATATTATTTCCCGATAACCATACATCCGTAAGTGTTTAACTGTGCCAGGTTGTATATTTTTATTTATCAAAGAGCAACGCACTTTTTTTTTTTTACCTGTTTATAGTTATGTTCAATGTTGGAGCATCTCCAAAGCTTCCTGTTACAGCAGCTATAAAGAGTTGTTCTCCTCTCTTGCTTCTTAATAAGACAGAAATACTGCAGCGCATCACATTGCCAAGAAACTGGAAAGTCCTCCATCCCTGACTGTTAGAAAGCGCTGACACTGGAGACTCCTTCAAAAAAAAAATAAAGCTACATAAGCATCTCCTTACAGAACACATTTTTAAATCTGTAAGTACGTTGTTACTGTTTCTGTAGATATAGAAATAGATATAGCATTAATATAAAAATGGGATTTGTTGTTGTTAAGTTAATCAGCAGACCAGACAGCTTTGAGAATTCAAGAGTGCTGTAGTGTAATTTACTTTAATACCTCAGTAGTGATGCAGTAGAATTACTCCAGTTCCCAAGAAGATATTTGTGTGTGGGTGGTTTGTCCCAGTAGTTAACTCAGAAAGAAGTCCGAGCTGACAGATACTGAACGGTACTGCTAGGAAGCTGAGCACTGACATATGCAGGCTCCATTTCCATTCCTGTGGTCAGCATTTGAGCGATTGTATGTTTAATTGTTGTACAGTAACATCCAGCCGCAATACAACAACAACAGCGGCACTGAGCTCCAATTCAAACCTCATTAGATGTAAGGATTAGCAGTAACACACAACTATGAGCAGGTCTTTTCACATTGGAGTCAAATAAGTAAATATCCACACGATTCACGAGAAACAGTTTGTTTTTTGGAAATGTAAAGCTTCTCTTAAGGCTGGAAATAGAAATCTCTGGAAGCCGTTGGATGAAAATGCAGTTATGTTTTATTTTTTATTTATTTATTTAAATAATAAATCTGCTCCTGTATGTTTTCCGACCTCTCTCATGGGCCTACTGTCTAAGTGTAGCTGCACATTTGTAAATATTCATATATATATTTTTTTCTTTCCTCCTGAATGATTCTACCAACTCTTTGTAAAGTTGTTCCTTTTTATTCTGGGAAATGGTGGAAGAACACAAACTTTACTTTTCTCCTTTCATAGTTACCAAACTCTGAGTGCTCTGCAGGTCACCTTTAATTAAATTCCTTCTAAATCTCACATCCTGCTCCAAGATTTCCACTAATTACTGCTTGCTCAGGAATCCGTCATACTAGCCGCATAATCTAGTAATGGACCGCTGACTGAAAGACACACGAATGATACAATAGAATGAGCTGAGAGGTTGTGTAATGTGCTACATAGCATATGAAATGTTAGTTTTATGCCGGTTAATGCTGAGTTGTTCTGAGTGATGGCCATGTGCTGAAGTACTCGTTCCAGCAAGTCATATGAGAAGCAGGAGTGTCTGACACACTGACCTTTATTTGCTCATAAAAGAGTTTCCTGAGGCATTTCTGTCCTTGCTGAAGATAGTGCTCTCTCTCTCTCTGTGTGTGTGTGTGTGTGTGTGTGTGTGTGAGATCACAAGGGTTCAAGATTTATGAGGTCTGTAGAAATCCCTGTAAGCACGACCCAAGTGTAAGCCGCTTTAACACTTCCTTTTGCGTAAAGGTGTGAGGCATCTTCTCTAATATTGCTTTTTTTTTGCTGAATGGCCAGATTATATAATGTAGGACAGATCTAAGGTAAATGAAATCAGCTGTGGATTTCTTATTGGCGTGTTTGCTTCATAAATGTCTGTATGCAGCACTCGACTGCTATATTAAAAAAGGTTATTTGAGAAAGTGTGCTCTATAAGAGTTTGTTGAAGTATTGCCACTCCAGTACTGGCGATGGAAAGTCTCACGTGCTGTGACAGACTCGCCGAAACTGGACAGTTGAAGACTGGGAAAAGACCAGGTGATTATTATTTTTTTCTTTCTGATCGTCAGCGGTCCAGTTTGGGTGATAGCGTCAGATTCTTGTTCTTGGCTGACAGGAGTGGAATCCAGACCGTAAGATGCTAAAAGAAATCTCTAAGAACCCCCGAGTTTCATCACAGGATCTGCAGGTAGCGTTTGCCACTGTTGATGTCAAAGTAGCTGTCTCTACTATTAGAAAGAGACTGCACAGATTTGACCTGCATGGGCGGTGTGCCAGGTGGAAGCCTTTGCTGTACAAAAAAAAAACATCAGGGTAAGACTAAAGTTTGCTAAAGAATATCAAAGCAAGGACCAGGCCTTCTGGAACAACATGCTGCGGAAGGCGAGTGAAAGATGGAGCTGTTTGATCACAGTACCAGAAGCCATGTCAGCATTTGATCAGAAGAACTGCATGGTGTTGGAAATGTTGTTGTTTGGGGCTGCTTCGCTGCCTCAGAGCCCATCCAACTTGCAATCAAAGGATGGACTGTGAATTGTCTTTAATACCAGAGAGTGCTTGAGGAGAATGTGAGGCCATCTGTCAAACTGGTGATGCTGAAGAAGATGACCCTCTAACAGGATAATGAGCCCAAACATGGAAGTAAATCGTGGGATGGGTTAAAAAGAAAGAAATGGCCTAGACAAGCCCAGATCTGAATCCCGTTGAAATGCTGTGGGGGATTTGAAAAAGGCTGTACATGCAAGAAACCCCCTCAAACATTTCACAGCTGAAAGGATTCTGCATGGAGCAGCAGACAAACATTTCTCCCAGCAGATGTCAGAGACTGGTAGACAGTGTTTTTGCCTAAGCAACATTGTTTCTGCCAGAGGGGCATTAACTGGTTACTGAAGCCAGGGGTGTACTTACTTTTTCAAGACCAGGCCATGTTTTTCCAGTCTTCCAGCTGTCCAGTTTTGTGTTCACTGTAGCCTCAGATTCCTGTTCTTGGCTGACAGGAGTGGAACCTGATGTGCTTTTCTGCTGTTGTAGCCCATCTGCCTCAAGGTTAGACATGTTGGTGATTGTTCTGAGATGTTTTTCTGCTTAGCACAGTGAGAATGGTTATACGACTTACTGTAGCCTTCCTGTCAGCTAGAACCAGTCTTGCCATTCACCTCTGATCTCTCTCATCAACAAGACATTTCCACTCGCAGAACTGTCCTCAGTGGAGTTTTCTTTTTCTTTTTAAACACACCATTCTGTTTAAACTCTAGAGACTGTTGCGCATGAAAATCCCAGGAGATCAACAGTCTCTGAAATACTCAAACCAGCCCAACTGGCATCAACAACCATACTGGCAAAGTCACTGAGATCACATTCCTGTGATCATTAACTGAAGCTCTTGACCTATAGGAACAAAATGTTCCAAATGATTGGATAATTGCATGTAATTGAATGTACAGGTGTTCCTACTGAAAAGGCCGGTAAGTGTATACCATTACTGTAAGACTGTGATGTCTGGTTTTGTCGTTACTACCGTTAATAGCAACTTCTGTCATATCACTTTTCTAATGATAGGCTTTTTGAGAAAGGCATGTGTACTCTTCCTGTGTATTGAGCCTGGAATTGCATAAACAGTGCCAATTCCTTCTCAAAATTAGTGTATTGTCTAAAGGATACTGTAGCTGTTACAATAAACTCTTATCTCCTAGGTTTAGCAGTTGATGAGTATTATAGCTGTGGATTATGAGAAGATGAGCAATGTCTTTTTAAGTGTTGAAGCTTTTTGTTGTATGCACATTGTACACTTGTTTCTGTGGAGGCTTTGTGTAATGAATACTCACACTGTTGCTACTTGTTTGTTCCTGGCAGGTTCATGGTTATCTGACATGCCACATGGCTTGTGACCATCGTCTGTTGCCATACGCGCCTAGAAGCCAAGAGTGTTTCTTTTCTTTTCTTTTCTTTTCTTTTCTTTTCTTTTCTTTTCTTTCTTTCCCAACACATGAAACTCCATGCTTCATTACTGTAATGCATTCAAAGTCTGCTACAATTGTAATAAAAAAAAAACAAATGAGTATTAATAAGGAATCCACTATCTACGAAGCTGACTTCTCAAATTCAAAACGGACTATAATTAAAATGGATAGTAGTAGCTCAGCAAAAAAAAAAAAAGGACTGGTTGTTTTGGTCCACACCCAGGTGTGATTGCTGTGTTCTCACCAGCAGAAATAAAACCTTTTTGGTATGTGATCAGAGTCAAACTGACAAAGCATTGCATATGTGAAAACACCCTAGCCAACAACAAGACAAACAACAACAACAACAACAAAACAATGCCACTCTTGGCTCTTGATCAGAATGCTCATCTGCTCAGCTTGTAGATTGTATTCATTGTATCATAGATTGTATTCAATGTCACTTGTGAGTAATTTTGGATAAAATCATCTACAAATTGAATATGTGTAAGCTATTTTTTTTTTTACATTCAATGATAGCCTTTGCAGCTGTGATTAGTTTGAAATTGAGCTATTTTTCCCCCGAGTGGTTCAGTTTCAGTTCTCGGTTTTCACTGAAATACTTAGCAGCAGAAGATGATCCAGTTAAACAAAAGGAGGTAAAGAGATTTGTAGCTGTCATCCTTGTTACACGCAGCACTGCTCCCTGGATGTTTGGCTTTGGGAATGGCATTTCTCAAAAAATGTTAAGTCCATGCTTCACTTGACAGTATTTTTCTGAAACTTTTTTTAAGGCACTTTCTGTAGCTCGGTATTTTTAGAAACATCACCTTAAGGGAGGATGGCGTTATGGCACAGTGGGTAGCATTGCCGCTTCACAGGTCCTGAGCTCAGGTTACTGCCTGTGTGGAGTTTCACATGTTCTCCCAGCGTTCCTGTCGGCTTTCTCCTGATTCGCCACTGTCCTCCCACCTCCTCAAACATGCTCGTGGATGGATTGACTACTCTACCTTGCCCTAGCTGTGAATGAGCGCGTGAAGGGCGTCCAGTTGAAGGCGTATTCCCGCCACACGTCCAGTGTTGGTCCACCAAGACCCCGACCAGAAGCGATGAATGAATAATACTGAGAATCTGAATTTCCGCATGAAGAAAATACTCCAGTGAAATCCAGCTGTAGATATTCACCATGGAAGAATTTATTTCAAAAGAGCAAGAGGTCAGGATGACTCAAATTCACATCTCATTATATCTGGCTGACTAATAGGTAGTTAAACCTGTTAAAATGGCCAGTGAGTGCAAGTACATGGTACATGTATTTAATGAAATGGAAATTCAGTTTATATATAGCCAGTGTGTGAAGCTCTGTGATTTTAATGGTTGAATTAGTCAGATAGAAGGTTTTTTTTTTTTCTTTTTTTTTTTTAATTATGACGGCTTCATTATTAAATTTAACTCCATCACACAAATACTGCTGTAGTTCTTTGAAAAGTTGTGTCTCTTTGTCATGAACTCAAGATTGCATTAGTCACAAACTCTCATGACTCACTCACTTAGCTCTTTCTCAGTAGTACCTGGATTGATGGCAGCCCTTTGGTTGTTATCAGTGTCAATATTTGTTAAGTTGTACATAAAGTTTTGATGTTTCCACTTCCACTTTTTTTTTTTCTTTTTTCTTCCTTTTCTTTCCCCCAGACCCGGGCCCGTTTGAACCCGGAGTTTGGTACAACTGGTGAAGTGTGAAGAATTGTTTTTTTTTTCGAGCCCGAGAATGCTCCAGAGGTCCGGTTCCTGGTCCTCTTGAGAGCGGTGGTGTGGGGTTCGCTTCAGTTGAACTCGGCACGGTCCACCTCAGGTGCGGAAGCGATCCGTGCTCCGGAGCCACATGCCGAGTAACATGAGTGGTTCAGCTTGTCATGTTACTTCCTGTTTTTGCTTTTATGATCTTTGGGGAAAGGATTCTTTTCTCAAGACATTCATAAGACTTGAGCACTAGAATTAGTTCACCTTTGTGGTTCCCAAGCGCTTGCACTGAGAGTATCATGAAAAACACATCGCATTATAAAAATCTTCTAATATGGGATCGGTTCTTCTTTTGCAGGTATTCCTCAAAAGCGTTTTCCATTGCCGCTCGAGTGCTTGTACTACTGGGGAAAAAAGGAAGACGGTAAAACTTAGTGCCTCCCATTTTGCGAACCTGAGTGCACAAAAGTGCCGTTGAGCCGTGTTTTGGAAGGAATCCTGTAAGATGAGTGCAAACCTGTAATCCTGAGCCCTGAATGGTATTTATCTGCCTTCTTGTTATTGAGTTATTGAGGTACTCCCATCATTTGATAAAGTGCATGCTTCCTCAGGAAATTATGCTTTTAGAAATCCACCGATCCGTCTTGGAGCATTGGGTGGCCTTGTCCAGACCACTCTGCTTGAAGAAAAGTGAGAAAGTGGATGGGATCAGACAGGACACTTGCTGGGTTTATTAGCACAGCTTTGACAGATTGCTTCCAGAAAAACCTTGTTCTGTCAGGGGAACATATGGTGCTGAAATTTACTGCCTCTTCTTTCTTTCTTTTTTTGAAACAGCTTTTTTTTTTTTCCTTTTCCTAAGTGCATTCTGACACTCTCTATGTAAGGCTTCGTGTTTGGGTTACGTTCCCGAAATAAACTATGTGTATCATTTAGAAGGGAAACAAAACTGTCTAATTGAGTGATTGACACTGCTGTGTGTGTGTGTCTGATACACTCTGTATAATCTCAGCTAATCCAACTGAAAGCTTTGGACTCGTTTAGTTTCATTTTAATTCATATTTTGTATTTATTTGGTATAGAATCTGATTTGTTGTACATGCTACAGACTAATCAGCACAAGGTCTTTTGTTCGACTCGAAGAATTTCCCCCGTGTTCATTCAAACGCTTGTCCTTCTCCTGATGCTACTTTTAATTACGCTGCTTGCTTACGCGTGTTGATATGCTTCACAACGCCTTCACATTCACTGTCCTGTTTTGAAGTACAAGCGTTGAATGCTATGCTTGGAGGAGCTCTGTGGCTCAGCGAGCTTCTTGGGGCAGATGCACCAATGAAGCGTTTCCTGTTGTCATTCAAAGAGTGATCTCATGCCGTCCTGTTCCCGCTGACTGAGAGTCAGGAGCCCCACTGAGAGCACAGCCCCCACCCCCACCCACGCAGCCATCGCACTTCTTTGCACCACTATTCTGCAGTTAATTTATCAACTTAACATGGCAACAAACACAGCTGGTACAGGAGGTGGCTCCTTCCAGCTGTTACAGGTCAACAGTGACAGAGACACGTTTAACGATCATCATCTTTGAGTGGCGGTCTGGGAAAATCCTTCTGATTGGTGAAATTTTTTTCTATATGTCGTTCTAAAAACTACGCAGAACTGTGTGCTTCTCTTTTGCATGTATCTCAGTTAGAAGTAAATTTCTACCATTTTATATCCTGTCTATCTCCAAAAGTGAAAAGAGAGAATTACATTTAAAACTTTTCATTCCAACTGCCTCACAGGATCGTCGCAGACAATCGGATTACAAACCAGACTGATTAGGCTTATGTCTGTTTTTGCTAGCCAAGAACTTGAGCTTGGGACATTACGCTTAGCTAGCAGTGTTTTAGGCTGTTTATTGTTGGACTTTTTTAACCACTGTTTGTTAAACTGGCTCCTTACGTAGGGAAGTTAGCCTTCTCCTTGACCAGGCAAGGTTTTTCCAACCTTCATCTGTCCAGTTTTGGTGAGCCTGTGTTCCCTGTAGCCTTAGATTCCTGTTCTTGACTGACCGGACTGGAACCTGATGTGGTCTTCTGCTGTTGTAGCCCATCCACTTCAAAGTTTGAAATGTTTTGCTTTCTGAGATGCTTTTCTGCTCAGTACGTTTGTAAAGAGTGGTTATTTGAGATCGAGATTCTTGTCAGCTGGAGCCAGTCTAGCCATTCTCGTCTGACCTCTGCTAACAAGAGGCCATTTCAGCGTCCAGCATTGGCTGTTTTTTGTTTTTCACACCATTCTGTACAAACTCTAGACTGTTTTTTATGAAAATCCCAGGAGACGAGATCACATTTTATCATATATATTTGATGTGAACATAATTGACTTCGAGAACTCGACATAGACGAGAATTGACATAACACGGCTACGGTGTACCGACCGGTCAACCTATTAACTTTGATGATGTAGGTGTACAGGTGTTTCTAAAGGAGAGGGCAAAAGGAGAACTGTTTTCCGAAGACTTTGCCAAATATATTTGAGGCCACATATTAGTTCGGTTTGAGTAATGTTGGATGCAAAAGTTATAGTCTGATTTGTTGGCTTTTGAAGGAAAGGTCACAGTGAAGTCTTGTGTGAGGAAGTGGAATTGATTTTCCAAGTGCAGCCGCTCTGCTGGTAATGGAGGCTAAACACAGGAGCCCATGGTGGGCAGAGCAGGACAGATGAAGGACAGCAGCAGTGTAGCCCTGATCTCTGTGCTGCCAGGCCTCCTGCTTCTACACGCCACCAATCACAACATAACCGCTCTCTGCACACCTACGCATCCATTACAAATTAATCCCCGGAAGCCTTTCACTTCACTGAAACTGCTCTCTGGTACATTGAGGAAAGCTAATTTTTGACTGCCTGTCTGATGCAGTGTGCAATTTGATTCTTCTGGTTACATGAGAATATCTTCCCCAACTCCCAGACTCCAGAGTATTATTTAAACTGGGTGAGTCTTTGTAATTATGATAGATAATTTGGTAATTATGATAGATTTGCAAGGGATAAGTGATCTGTGTATAAATCTCACACAATGAGAACTGTGAATCTGATCTTTCCTATTAATGCCTTGAAAAACCTAATCCAAAAGCAAAAACTTAAAAATAAATTAAGACAAATAAAACTAGCTGTTCAATTAGGATAAAAGTAATGGTACCCTATAAAAGGAAGATGAGTTACCGTGTGTATGTTTTAGCCAACACGCTGCAGTGGCTGAATTACTCCCTCACTGTTTAGTTGTCATTTTATTGTTTTCAGGTCCACGTAAGCATTGCCTTATATGGAGTGTTGCGGGCGCCGCTAAATGTAAATCAGCTGTGCTCTAAATGCGCTTGGTAATTTATGGGTGGTAAATTTGCCTCATACTGAAGTGCATATGTGAGATGTGTGTTATCAAAGCCTTTGTAAATCTGTCAGTGATTTTTGCACATAATTTTTCTCTTCACACACACTTATGAAACATTTCCAAAAACATTTTCACCCAGGCTTGCTATGTAATATGGAAAACGGCATACAATATGTTCATGTAGTAGCTCATGGCAACAAACTTTTGATTTGTTCATGTTCATACAACTATAACACTAGAACAACTTTTTTGTTCCTCTCTGTGTGTCTGTGTGTGTGTGTGTGTGTGTGTGTGTATATATATATATATATATATATATATATATATATATATATATATATATATAAAATATGAAGCTGAACTTTGCAGTCTCCTTCCCTCATACATTTTATAATAAGACCAGCAGCTTGAATTGATCTTCTGTGGTTCTGGTTGTTTCTTGGCCAGCTTTGCAGAGTCATCTGGCTGTTTTGTCAGATGGTCAAATGTCATGTGTTATTGAAGCTTTTGATCATCTCTCCCAAGCCCTTCAATCAGTTTGATTTATTAATATATCAAGAGCTCATAAAATTGCTTCAGATGCCGGGCTGCGTAAATCATGGCACTGTTTTGCTGATTGTACTGCAGTTATTTTTTTTTTAGCCTGTTTACTCATAACACCATAGACCAAAATATCTGTTGCTCATGTTATACTGCTAAACGATAGACCATATGGAGCAGTTTGTACACACAGCCTCATAAACTCGCTCTTGATGCAAAGCTGTTGTCAGTCACTAGACTGGATGTCAGCGTCTGCAGGAACTGGTCTGGTTAAACTTGTGTTGCATCAGACCGAAACGATCACTTTTCATATGCCGATATGAAGCTCTGATGTGGTGCTGCACTGTAAAAGCATCTCCCGCATTTAACTACCAGCTATAGTCATGACAATATCTCAGCAATAACCACGAGTTGTTTACTGTCGGATTTTAATGTTGGTGTTCTTGTAAACAGATACCCTCTCCACCTGTGCTTGAAGCTAAGAAGCTCCTCTGTTGTGTCTTAGCATGTTGTAGAGTTTCCGTCTCATATTCCTAATGACTGTGTGGAAATGCTGCTGCTCCTGCTGCTGCTGCTGCTGCTGCTGATGTTGAGAGAAATACTTGCATACTTGAAACTGTTATACAATACGAATGATGAGAACAGCGAATCAGAAGCTCAGGTTTTAAATTCAGCAGTTCAGAAAGGTTTGAGAAAAGGAAAAAAATGTAGTCTTTTGGCCAGGGTACATGCTTTGTTAGTAGGGCTATGATGATTTAACACTCATATTGTGAAATTTATGTCGCAACACACTTCTTTTTTTTTTTTGCAATATCTCTTTCATTATCTTTTAAAATCAGTCAGTTAGAAAGTGAGCGAAAGCAGTTAATTTGATGTTACCAGTGTGGACAAGTCAATAGTGTAGGCATCTGGGACAAGGAGATTACCCGTCCCTGGGTGAACAAATCAGTAGATTATACATTGTGTGGTCAAATGTTTGTGGACACTTAACCATCACACCTATTTATAATAAGCTCCACTCTTCTGGGAAGACTTTCCACTAGATTTTGGAGCATGGTTGTGGGGATCTGTGCTCATTCAGCCATAAGAGCATTAGTGAAGTCAGGCATTGATGTCGGGTGAGGAGTCCTGGTGTGCAGTCAGTATTCCAGTTCGTCACAACGGTGTTCGGTGGTGTTGATGTCGGGGCTTTCTGCAGGCCACTGGAGGCTCTTCAGACCAACCTTGGCAACCTTGTCTTCATGAAGCTCACTCTGTGCACAGGGGCACTGTCATGCTGAAGCGTGTCCGGGCCTCTTAGTTCCAATGAAGTGAAATACAATTGTGTGCTTCCGGTCTTGGGGTAACAGTTTGGGGAAGAACCACGTATGGGTGTGATGGTCAGGTGTCCACATACTTTTGGCCTTATAGGTGGACAAATTAGCGCCTGGACATCTGGGACAAGAAAACGTGGCAGCTGGTTCAGTGGTCTTGCAGTGACCAAGAAACTCTCTTTGCTAGTGATCTGCACAAAACAATTTTTTTTTTTAAATTTTGTGTTGTGTTTAAACAAAGTTTGTTTCACACTGATGCATCACACATCAGTGCTGAAACTCTAACGCACAACACCGGTTCCGAATCTCACTGCCTGCTGCAGCTTGATGGATCACTTCGCTCGTCAGGATCAGGAACATGTAGCTATTTTCCACACTGTTTCATGTTATATTGTTAAACCACTTCACTGCTCACAGCCATTTCTTAGTGTTGAAACTCATGCTTGCAGTGCATTATGGGAATCGCCATGGTTCCCCAGAGTATCGCTGTTTAAACATTAGTGTTGTGGAACAGATTTGGTGACTTCTCATGTTGGGGTGTTTAGTCTAAATGGCTAACATTGTGGTTAGAAGATTAACAGGTAATGAAGTATAACATCTAAGAGTGAGTGTGTGTTAAATCAGAGCAGTACTTAAATGTGTTTGTGTGTGTGTGTGTGTGTGTGTGTGTGTGTGTGTGTGTGTGTGTGTGTGTGTGTTCTGGGAACTGTTACCGATCTGAGCCAGACCCAGAGGTTTTATATAGGTTTTGTACTATAAATTTTATTGTGAGAAAGTAAACAGGGTACCCCTCAAACATTTTTCCATGTATGGGAAGAACATTATTTTTAGGCTGGCTTTTTTTTTTTTTTTTTTTTCTCCCACAAATCCATGGCTTTGAGAAGCAGTGCCCCTCTCCTGAAGGGTGAGGTAATAGGTTTTTCAATCCTACAACTGAGTAAAGAAAGAAACGCTCCAAAGTAAGCAGAAGGTTTTCCCAGTGTATACTGGCCACTATCGTCTCTGCTATCTTAAATATAGCCACACACAGTCAGCTCAGTGACGCCTTCTCCGTGTGATTGCGATAATTGAACAGCAATTTCAGACACACTTCAGAATTTTTTTTTTTTTGCCTGAAAAATGAGCTCATGATGTTCAGATGTAAGTAACACCCTTGGCTGCTTCTTGGGGTGTGTTTGTCCTGTTTCTGATTTCTCTGTTGCTATGGTAAGGAAACACCCTCAGTGTGTATTCCTCTGTGTGCATGTGTTTGCGTGCGTGTGCGTGTGCGTGTGCGTGTGCGTGTGCGTGTGTGTGTGTGTGTGTGTGTGTGTGTGTGTGTGTCTTGCTCAGTTGTGTGTATCATTCTGCCGTTTTTTTAGTGTTTGTACGGCTCCAGAGTACCAGCACTTAATCCACGCCTCACGTTTGGTTGCGCTTGTGGTTCGAACCTCTTTTCTACAGACATCAATAGTAGTGCATTGACTTCCTTTCTTCACACACTCGTTCACACCTAGAGTCGCCAATCCACCTGCCAGAATGTTTTCGGGAGGTAACAGGTAATCGGAGAACATAGAAGAAGCCCACAGGTAGAATGTGCAAAACTCTACAAAGAGAGCCACCTGAGTTCAGGTGAGGCAGCAAGGCGACTCAGCAGCCTGCTGCCATTTCTGCTTTTGATTCCTTTTCACTTTATTTACTCACACTGTTATATTCCTGTCACTGATATTTGACTCCAACTTACTTTTTATGCTCATGATCCATGCAAAATCCACCGTCCAGTTATGTTGAATCCAGAATGGCTTCTTATTACCAGCGTTTGCTCGCTACAGGGCTGTAGACTTTACATGCCTCAGGAACAGCTACAGGAAATGTACAACTCCTTTGGTTATCATCTGGTAATTTGGTTTCAAATACTCCTCTTTCTTAAGTTTAAAGTATTGGCCCCCATGTCACTGTTTGAGTGCATTCCGTATCATTGAGGACAGACTCCCTGTTATATGCTCAATAGGTTACTGTGTGTAGACAAGTGACTGTAGGCTAGCTCGCTGATCTCTCATGGGAGGAGAGGGTGAAGGCGAGCACATGTGTCCTCTGTCACTTAGGGCACTTTCAGAGGATTAGCATTCTGCGCTTCTTCCTACAGCTAAAGCAAAGGTTGTGAAGTGGTGCTGTGTCATCAAGACCACGTTTAATAACGTGGTTGATTCATAAGGCTGAATGGTTTTTAAGGCCAGCATTTCTCGAAATCTCAAACAAAAAAGATGTCCTTTGGAGAAAACAAATGTTCTTGCTATGTCACATGAGCACTACTTTCAAAAGACAGTGTAAACTGGGTCAAAGTTGAATTTGACTCAACATCGAGGGGCATTGCCAAGGCGTCAAAGCCAAGCGGTACACACCGCCAAGGACAACACTGCCTGTAAGCAAAGCAGCACAGATTTACTCTGTAGGGAAACAGTGGCTTTGTTGGTGAAGTGCAGATTTGCTGCTGATCATCTGTAGGTGGTCTTACTCATAATTGCTTAGTATTGCTCTGATTGACAGGGGAGAAAGTAATGGCGTCCCAAGTTTGCGCTCTCGGGCTTCTGGGACATCATAACAGGATTCAACCTCATGATCTCCTGATGATAGGGCGACCGTATTTCTATTGTGCCGCCTGTCGAGGTAAGCCTTTTCCCCTCAGATTTGTTTAAGTCAGAAAATTGGCCTGAAAATCTGAAAATGAAGTAGTATTTTGTCAAATCCGTTCCTTTCTCGGCCAGCCCTAGTTTCTCGTCAGCTGCTGAAAGCTTGGTATTGTCGCACTGATCCTGTTCACTCCTTTAATAGCTTGTTTCAGTCCACCTCACTTTTAAGTTGCTTTGGATAAAAGTGCATAAATATGTGTATATAACACAAATCTCTTTTCATTGGAGACAAATCCATATCAATCTCGCTTTGGCAGAATGAGGGCAAGAGTGTGTTTGCACATTCACATTCACTTCCTCGCCCTGTCTAGTTAGAAAGGACATGTCTTAGCTTGCTGAGTTCTTAACATTGGCGATCGACTCTCCAGCTCGTCCACTAATCGTAAAACAGCGGAAGTGCGCTTCTCAGCGCGGCTCCTGCTGAGCTCTGAGCGTGTGGGACTGCTGCCTGAATATTGCTAGTCATGTAGCGTTCTCTTTCCTCAGTGGGCGATGGCTAATAGAAAATATGACATTAAATTTCAAACTCCTATCTCTTGTGATTGCAGTCGAAACGAGTTTTTTTTTTTTTCATGTGGCCACAGTATGCTGGCACGACTAGAAAGTAATTAAAGAGGAGAGCGAGTCAGCATATGATGCTGATCCTATTTTTAAAAAGTATTAAGCTGGTCAGTGAGGGTCAGTGATTTGGCCAGTCAGCAACGTGATCTGTCCATCTGTTTGTTTCTCTGTAATGTAACGTGTTTAGTATAGCAGTGGATTAAACAGCCAAAGGATTTTCAGTGCTCTCGTTGTCCCCTGCGCAGAGAGATGGAGGTTGCTGTAGTACGATTTAGGGGGTGAGAACAAGACAGTGAGTAGTGGGTAATGGATGGAACTTCATTTGAATCAGTATTTCGAAAAAGCCAGCAGTGATGTAACTGTCCAGTCATACACCATGACTAACCGTGACACCATAACAACCCTACTACAAATGTCACGTTGTTTAATGGGCTTTCTAAAAGCATCACAGCACACACATCTCTCTTAAAGTGTAAAGCATCCCATTAAACCCTCTCCCTACCAGTTAAGATTGGGAAATCATTTGGGGAAACTGGGCTGTTAAATCCAATTAGAGTAAACGGAGATATTTTCATCTGCACTGCACTCTGACACATTTACTTGTCAGAAATATTAAGCAAATGTCTTCCCATCTGCTTTTCTATAGGATGTTGGCCTGCTGGCTCCATTCAGCATTTCAGAGCAGGTTTAGACTCGGTTTGAAATATTCGTGAAAATGGAGTCTTATAGTTAAATAGCAGTTATGAGACAAAAGCCTGTCAATCAGTGTCCACCATCTGCCTTGGCTCATATCTGCAGTTGTTTATATCTCGGTGCTATCACCATAGGTTTATATTTATACGCCTGTCACAATTCTGATATTTGGTCTGACAATTTAATTATCATTTTTGTTTTCTTTTATAAGCAGCACTGTAATAATTTACAGTTATGTACCAAAGCTGAACATACAAGTAAATAAAAGGTCTGTTAGAATGTCAGAGGGAAGACATGATGATAACAAACATAAACATATTATAATGCATGCAATAATAGTAATCGGTTACTATGTAATATAAAGTATTAGGCTGTCGGTACTTTGTGTGCGAGTGTGTGTACATGTATACAGACACAAGAAGAACATGAAAATCCACACAGATTGTAACCTGAGCTCAGGATCAAACCGGTGACCTTGTTATTCAAATTTACAGTATATGGCCAAAAGTCTGTGGACACCTAACCGTCACGAGCGTATGCGTTTCTTCCAAACTGGTGCTAAAAACTTGGAAACACACAATTGTATAGGATGCTTTTCTATACTGTGGCATTAAGATTTCAATTCCCATCACTGGAGCCGAGAGACTCAAACCTGTTCCAGCATGAACAGCAGTGTCCCTGCGCACAAAGCGAAGTCCGTCAAGACATGCTCTGCCAAGGATGGTGTGGAAGAACTCGCATGTTCGAATGAGCACCTCTGGGATGAGCTGGACCAAGTTTGCACCAGGTTTTGTTTTTCAGTATCGGTGCGTAACCTCTTGTGTTCTTGTGGCTGAATGAGCACAGATCAGACTGCACCCCAGGCCTCCTCACCCAACATCAGTGCCTGACCTCACTAATGCTTTTGACTGAGTGAGCAGATTTGAAGATTCAGAAGAATCAGCAGCCTTTTAAATCACTTGTCTGGTGATTAAAAAAAAACTGCGTCCATACACGTAAATCACTCGTCCCGGGCGATTTGTCCATCCCTGCATGTGATTTTTTAAAGACTTAGACAGCAAGGTTAAGGACATCCCTGCCCTGGGAGGAAGGAGGACGCTGTCAGTGTGCAATTAGATTAACTATTAGATCATTAATTAGGTCTTTTAATGATGGTAGATCACTGATTATTTGCCTGACAGCTAAACATAGATTGTTTTATGTATGGATCCAGCTTGTATTCTACCCTCTTGAGTGTTTTTCTTCCCTTTTTTGGAAAGATATCTGCAGCTTTATGGACACTCATCATTCTCAAACTTGGCATGAGCTCAGATGAACGATTACCAACTGCGACTTAGCAATCGGGACAGCTCACTGCAGATTTCCCTCCTAATGTCCTGCTCGTGTATAAAACAGACCCTCCAATACTCGAGCTCAGTCTCTGCAGAAGAGCAGTAAGAAAATAAAATGAACACACAGGAGGTTTCTGGATTTTTAAAAAAATGCAATTTCACATATGTAAATATGTGCTTGAGGCAGTTCACCAGGCATAACTGCCCTGAATGTCATAGTGCGTTCCCGAATCTGTCCTGTTGCAGTGGATGGAAATGCAGTCGGGTTTTGGGGATTAGTGTTTCTCGGAGGATTTGGAGCGAGGCGCGGTGCCGTGTGAGCATTATTTCCCCCTCAAGCCCCCAGCTTCTTGTCTGAATGAAGAATGGGCAGCTCCTTGGCACAAGCAACTGAAAAATCTATTACAGACTTTTGTAGCTAAGTTAATCTGCAAATTGAAGCCTTTGGAAATGTAGGTTAAATTCCTTTTTTTTTTTTTTTTTTTTTCCTGCTGTAGTTTGGACTCTAAATTGCTTTCTGTTTCTGCAATTCTGACACGTACTTGTAGGCAAGGCTGTGATCTTTCACACCTGCTTTTCTTTCTGTGTAATTTAGCGTTTCTTCTGTAACATGCATGAGTTTATGCCTGTTGGGGGATTTCACCATTTCACCATTCACCAACAGATCACTACTGTCCTCGCACTCCAGTGTGACTTCTGTGTTTGTTATGCAGGGAATTTCAGTCCAGGATTGTGACCATCATATTCAGCTCTGCACCACAAACAACAGCCAGGGAAAAATTAAACCCTTCTCATTATTAGCCTACACAAAACAAGTTTCTCTCTGGCATCTATGTCGATAAACGTACACGCTTCACAGTGATCCGACGCACCTCGTTGCTGCGACTGTAGCATAAGCCACACATTCTGAATCTCACTCGAACTACACCAAATACGTCGACTGTGGTGCGCTCTGCTCGAATGGTTTAAACAAGGTTGATTAATTAGCGTACTCAGATGACGGACGCATGTTTGCCTCGCACCTCTGGGGTTGGGGGTTTGAATCCCGCCTCCGCCCTGTGTGCATGGAGATTGCATGTTCTTCCTGCGCTTCACGGGTTTCCTCCCCCAGTACAAAGACCTGCATTGTAGGCTGATTGACATTTCCAAATTGTCCGTAGTGTGTGAATTTGTGTGCGATTGTGCCCTGTAATGGGTGGGCATACCATCCTGGGCATCCCCTGCCTTGTCCCCAGAGTTCCCTGGGACAGGCTCCAGGCTCCCCTGCAACCCAGCGTAGGATAAACAGTATGGAAGATGGATGGATGGATGGATGGATGGATGGATGGATGGGATGTGCAGGTTTTTGTAAACCCTGACGAAAACCGAGCACAGTAAAGCACATCATAAAGTGTATAACTCTCCTCCTCGCATGATCCACATAGTGCGTCACCTCATAGTTAAACATACCAAGAGAAAGTAAAGATGCTTCCAGCCTACAATAATATTTACACATGTGATATGAGGAGAGAACGCCGCAGCTCATAGCTGAAAAGGATGCCAAGAAGTTTTTATCAAGGTCTCAAAGACAGTGTGCTACATGACAAACGTTCGTTTCCCTTATCTTATGGGGCAGTCGTGGCCTTATGGTCTGAAGGTGAACCTGAAGGTCGTGGGTTCGAGTCTCGGGTCCGGCAGGGATTGTAGGTGGGGGAGTGAATGACCAG
>CM074947.1:7859708-7876071 GCA_037577455.1 Pangasius macronema
TGTAAGGAGACTCTTGTCTGACCTCCTCCGACAACTGGTCCATCACCATAGCAAACAGGAAGGGGCTCAGAGCCGAATACCTAATAATAAGCAAATTAAAAAAAAAACAAAACAAAACATCATTTTAACAAAGAAAAATGTATAATCATTGATGCAGTAAGGAGACATTTCTGTAGGGAACATCATTTATTTAACATTTATAAAAGGAGTCTCCAGTGTCAGTGCTTTCAGTGCTTTCTCAGTACCATGACGTGTCTTCACTTCGAGCTTCGAGAGAGAAGAGACGCTGGAGAGAGAACAACTGTTTATAGCTGCTATACAGCAAATGGACTAACTTACCTGTGGATGTTCAACAGCATTAGATGGAACTAGAAGTTGATGAAAATAGGATATGCTTTTCTTTAAATAATATAAAGAATGTAATAGTTTGCAGTTTGCTGTGGTATCACCACTTAAATATATTCAATATTCAACATTCAGTTTATTTTTAGAGCACATTTAAAACAACTTTAGTTGACCAAAGTGCTGTACAGAAACATAATTACAGCATTTAAAAAAATGCACAGACCTAATCGCTGCATTAGTATTGCATAGGCTTATATACAGCAGTAAGATCCATATAACCTTAACACAACCCAACCACCTATCGTTGAAAGCACGGGAGAAAAGCTGAGTTTTTAAACAGATGTTTAAATTCAGACACTGTAGAAGCAGTTCTGAGAGATAGAGGCAAAATGTTCCATAATTTGGGACCAGCAACGGAGAAGGCTCTATCTCCCCTACGTTTTAGTCTTGTTCTGGGAATCCAGGACATGTGTGTAGTCTGAGATCTGAGTGATCTGACAGGATTGTGGACAGTAAGATATTGAGGAGCAAGACAATTTCACGTCAAGGTTGTAAGAGTCGATGATGTCATTGATGAATCGTGTTTCATTTTTAGCCCCACTCCCATCCCCCAGACAAAGTTTCAGTCTCCAGACAAAGTTAGGGTTAGGGTTAGGGTTAGTTCATCAGCTGACCCGAGAAACAAACAGATCAAAAGGCAAAATTGTTCATAATGACAGGAAGGGAAGTGAATAGCCTTGAATATGAGCATAGGACCGTACAACAGCAGCCTGTTTGCCTGATTTGCAGTAGATCCTCAGCAAGTAACTGTGCCCTGTACATACTTGAAGCGACTCGATCTTAACTTTAACCTTAACGTTTAACCAATTGCAAACAGCCGTAAGCCCGTTAAACGATCTTGTCTCCTCTTTGACCTTTTGAGCAGGCGTGATGTACTCCTGGATCAATGCGGTTCTGTGTTCCTCTCAGCGCTGTATTGTTTGACTTGTGCGTAATGTTCTTCCCAGGCAGCAGCCCTGTAAACAAACCCATGACACGGCCGCCTCTCACTGCACCTTGATCCTCTCGACAAAGGCCCCTCTGCACTAATGGATCTCAGTAGAGGAGGAAGGAAACAGGAGCCAAAGTGTCCCGAGTGCACGTGTACACGTGAAAGGCAAAGTCCACTTCAGTATCAGTGTACGAACAGGACTCTGTTGTAGCACTTACACTTAGAGTTAACCTGTTTCTGGTTTTACTCACTCGCTGTTCCGTTTTCTATAACTGACAACTTAATTCCATCAACAGGGAGCGAGTTATTGCTTGGCTTTCTGTTTGTGGTTTACTGGAAGCGCAGCACTCCCTCCCTCTCCCAAAACGTGCGATTTTGTGAGCGGACAGCGGCTTGGATCCTTAAACACAGTGAATCATTTAGACCTGCCCAGACACACAGCAGGCTAAAATCCATGATGCATTTCCTTTCCTGCCTTTCCTCAAATATGGTTATTTCAGAAACGAAGATGATGTGTTTGTATTTTAAGGTCACTAGATTGAATAAGAATATTCCTGTCCATTCTGTTTATGTCGTGTTGCTACTTTTAAAGCCTGTGCTAATCAATAATGCATGACCTTTGAATATTGTAACTAGTTATTACCGAGTTTGTGGCAGCCTCATCATTTCCACTGTTTCAATAACAAAATAGTTGCCGAAACATTTAAAAAAAAAAAATAGTGACTCAGAACTAGACGCATGTGAGGCCACATGTATTTTTATGATGTGCACGTGATTGAGATGTTCTCTTGACGTATCCGTGTTAATACCAGCGCTGCTGCATCTCAGGCTTTGTATCTGCTGCCAGAAACGCCGGCTAACTAGCGAACAGCTCTCATCTATCGAACGGCCTACACGGCGTGAGCAGCCGCCGAGCATCTCTCAGATTGAAAGCAGTGGTGGAATGACTTCAAGTCAATGCTTTCACAGCACAATCCTTTGCTTTAGGTTCTGGTTACCATGGTTGCAAGGCCCGTCTGGACCCTGAGGAAACGTGACTAACTGATTCAGCATAGAGGAGCATACTGTAATGTTTAAGCATTTTATCATTGGCATGCTTAAGGGGTGGAGGTGGTGCTAGTAACAGCAAGGGTTTCATATGTAGTGCCATTGAACTCGGAATTTGGTCCCTGTTCACATTTGGTGTCGTCCGTGTTGTCTAAATTACAGATGATTTTCCCTAGATTAAGGGTCTTGCGGACCAAGTGAAATATCTAAGCAGACCGCACCAAGTACTACTTTAAAGACAAATGGACAGAGAAGTGTGTGTTTATTATGCTAAATGTTCAAAACCGATGTCGTGTCTGTTCCGAGTCTCTGGTACTCGTCAAAAGTGTAGCACGCTATGAAACAAAACATTTTCAAGTACCACTTCGAATCGTCTCGTTTATCACCATAAACGCTAAGTGCATGTAAACAAGTACATTTGGGGAAACGTGCTGAGTAGGAGTGGCAGGGTTTAGGGTTGGATTGGATTGATTAAGGGTGCCACAATGCCAAACACAAATTCATACTTAATCACGGTTAGAGTTACGTCACATTACAGTTTTCCACCGTGACCACTTCTTTTGCTTTTAAATACTTAATTTTATTATATTTTGTTTTTAATGAACGGCACTATTTCTGAAAACCAGTCAAATGTGGTGGGAGCTCAGTGGTTAAGACGTTGGACTGCTGATCCGAAGGTCACGAGTCTTCAGCACCGCCAAGCTGCTGCTGCTGGGCCCTTGAGCAAGACCCTTAACCTTCAACTGCTCAGTTGTGTAAGAGATAATTGTAAGTCGCTCTGGATAAGGGCGTCTGCCAAATGCCATAAATGTAATGTAAATGTTAAAAAAAAAACGCATTTAGACACTGAAACGCTGATTTTCGGATTCTCTGTTCTAGTTTTAGGCATCTAGGAGCCGCTTGGCCTGTTTATTTTTCTTGATTTTTCTTTATTTTTCTTGATTTTTTATCATTTATCATTAATTTTAAACAATATTTATTTATTTTAAATAACTGATTGATTTAACTACATATCATTTAAAAAATAACAGCAATAATAATAATTTTATTTATTTATTTTATTTTATTTTATTTATTTATTTATTTTTTTGGGTTAATTTTTATGCTGCTATAATCTTTGAAGAATCGATCATTTCCCCACCCCTGCTGGTAAATGTTTGCCTAGGTAATTGAATGATGATAATCTTTTATTCATCCACCTTCAGTCCCTGCTTTATCCTGGTCAGGGTTTTATTGAATCCGGAGCCTATCCCAGGAACGCTGTATGCAGGACAGGACACCCTGGTTGCGATTCCAGTCCACCGTTCAGTCCGCCAAATGGCACAACAAAGCAAAAGCTGTCAACATCTACCAATTACACATTGACAGGTTTTGCTTTGTTGTGCCATTTGGAGTCAGAGTTTCCATATTGAACGGAGCTCACTGTCTGTTTAACAGGAATGTTTTCATCAGCTTAGTCCTGTAGTTTTGCGAGAATTAGTGAATCAATTGTTTCAACAAATTGTTTGTATGGTTTTTTTCCCACTCATTTACAGACAGTGGGATACTTGTGGTGGATTTGGTGTTAATGTTATATGAGCCTGTATTCTCCGTGTTCCCTCCAGCAAAAACATACCAAAGAGGGCAAGGAAGGAGATTTTTTTTTTTCCCCCCAACATCCCAAACCATTCTTTCACAAACCACTGTTGATATTGAAGCCTTGGGATCTGAGCTTGCAACCTCAGATCATTAGGCACAGAGCTACTGTTGGGGCTTTGAGAATGAGCTTTAACCCTGAATCACTCAGCTACATGCCTGTAGTGGATTCTCGTAAACTGTGTTTGCCAAATGACTAAATGTGAACGAAGCATGGAAAGTGTGTGTTCCTGAGAAGTCAGTGTGAAAATAAGCTCGAGTGTATGGTGTGTTGCTCTCCAACAAGGTAAAGACAGTGGAAATGTTGACGAAGCACTTGGAGGCTTTCTCCACAAAGCACACACTGAGCAGAAAATATGCAGTGCATTTTACGCAAGCACTTTAGAGTTCGGTCTGATTCAACACGTAGCGCAGGATTACTCCAGCTCCAGGACTGAGAAACACACATCACAAGACTACAGCTTTAGTCCGCCTGGGATTATACCTGCACCACTGTTTTACACATTCCTGACTTGTGCTATTTCATGGATTTAATTTACAAGGTAAAGTGGTAGATTAAATGCCAATAATTTAGATGTTATTCTTAGACACTTCCCAAGTTATTCAAACACTTCCCACTTCTTGTACCCTTCTGCCCATCCCCCAAACATTATTCTTAATCTGTCAAATTATTCTTAACATTTATTTGGAACGTGTTAGATTTAACATTTTGTTGCAGCCCTATTTAATCTTTTTTTTTTTCAGTGTAATTTTCAGCCTTGTTTTTTTTAAGACCATATTTTTTTGTAAAATCGAGCCACATCCATGTATCTTTAACTGGGAAAATGGGCCAAAAAGTTACTGGTGTTAATTGGGGTAAGGGAGGGGGGTGGTTCAGAGAGTATCAGTTAATATTAGAGATCTGTGCAAGTGTCCATTGGCTCAATTAGCGTTTTGATGAGAAAAGTATGCGCGCTCTTGGTGTATTGCCTAGCCTGTTTTTGGCGTATTTTGGAGTTGCAGCATGCTCTGACATTAATGTTCGGAGCTCTTATGCAAAATATGTAGAGGTTAGTAGGTCTGATACAGCCTTTTAGAAATGTATGTTGGGTATTTTTCATTTCACTCTTCACTCATGCCACTTCGTTATCAGAAATATAGGAATACATGCTTTTTTAATAGGAAGTCGTAGCGGTCTGAAGGATATTGAGCAGCACCTTACCTAGTTCCTGTTACAGATCTCACTAAAAGACTGGCTTCAGGAACAATAGCATGTCTTTATTTTGTTCCACGAACTCTAACTTGAAGATGGATTCCTGCGATTCTTTTTCTTTAGTTTGCTTCTCTGCATGACGCGCAGAAAATCTTTCCTCGTCTGCTGTGGCTGGGCTTTGCATTATCAGATGTTAATAGCCTGATAATGGGGCTCTGCCAGGTGTTGATGCATCAGGAACAGATTCAGTCTGACAGCAGCATCTTGACAGCTCCGGTAGTGGCAGTTTGTTAAAATACGCCTGTTAAACAAGCGAATGCGTAGACTGTCTCTGAGCAACCGGCACAAATGAAAACCGAAGTTACAAGTTGGACGTCTCTTAATGGTTTTGAGAAAGGACATGTAAATGCAGCAGGGTCCTTTGAGCAGCTGTAATGAGCTGTGTTCAGTGCCATTTGTTGCCCTCTGGCAGCACATCTGTTAGGACTGCTGTGTACTTTTCTGTACATGTGAGTGAACAGAATCAGCGGGATGGTGTAACCTAATGCTCTGGCTTTTATCTTTTACAACTTTTAATTGCGTATGAAGAAAATGAAACTTTTTTTCCTCCTCATATAAAAACAGAGGACAGCAGCATGTGGAGGAATCCAGGAAGTAGCCACAAAACATTCCTCACAGAGTGGAGTGCATGGGTAGATCACTTTTTGGGCGTGTGATAGATGGATGGATGGATGGATGGATGGATGGGTGGGTGGGTAGGTAGGTAGGTAGGTGTGTGTGTGTGTATACTACATATTTATTAGTAGATACATTAGAATTCTGTGATTTTGACCTAAAATGTAACACATCAGCATTAATGCATTTTGTTTAGTAATGTAAATGATCCAGGTATACATGCAGCACTAAGACCGTAGGCTGAGAGCGTAGTCTTGGACTGGTGGTATGAACTCCAGGGTTATCAGCAGGCAAGGCGCTCTTCATTAACCGTCTCAGGCCTGTGATCTTTCCTCATGCCGTTCATCAACAATGCAGCAATCTCACGAATAGCCCATTAGTTTGAACTCGGTTTTGTGTGGCCAGGTGTTTGAGCTGTTTACTCTTTAATTGCATACAAATCATGAGCATGCTGTTTACACGAAGCTTAATAAGTCCAGAAAGGTTAATGTCCTGCGTGGTTTGGAGGTCTTCTGAGGTGTTTGCTTGGATACACGCACCTGTGGTTATTTGTGCTGAATACTCTTGTAGACAGTGCTTGGTATTATTCTTTTAAAACCATCATCATCTGAAAGACTGTGTTGCCAGTTGTGTGTGTGTGTGTGTGTGTGTGTGTGTGTGTGTGTGTGTGTGTGTGTGTGTGTTTAAACACACAAGAATTTAAATGTCCTCAGATATATTCTGTTTGTGGTAGATGTTTCACTGGTTGGTTTTGCACATTCAGTCTTGTTTGGTTGCCAGATATTGCTTCATAACACAGGAAAAACATACAAGTAGGTGACAATTTAAAGGAAAAAACCAACACAAGATGTCTTAGCAAGGTGTTCCGGACGAACCACTATAACATCCGAGAGATATTCCATCGGTTGGTGTGTTGGTATTGGGGATGAAGATTGTAATCTAATAGCACTTTGCCGCTGGACGGTGTGGCGCGAGGTTTATGCATGGCAGTTCACTTGTAATATCGCTCTCTGTGTAGCTGTGGGTGGACTGTTCTCGCTAACAGTCTGATCACGTCGTGCATCGACATGCTCAGTCACCTGAGGAAAATGGCTCCTTACATATCACACTAATGAGCAAGCAGTACGCTCATTAAGCATGTGCTTTCAACCGCAGTGTCTACAATGTCTTTCCCATAGATCTGATCCCATCAGACCCCTATAACAAACCAGTTCAGATCTTTACCTCTTGCCTTTACCCAGTCTTCCTCCCAATTCAAGATTGAGCTTAACTGGTAACCTTACTTTCTTGAGTAATATTAGCTAGTCATTGCATAGACTAGTTGGCTAATATATTCACTAGTCACCAATGTGGGGATGTTGACTAGTTGGCATAATGGAAAAGATTAAATGTAACTAAAAACTAAATGTAACTTTTTAGCCTTATTTTGACTATACTGCTTTTTAATTTTGTTTTTCTCACGTCTCACTCCTGTCCGCTCCCAAAAGAATTCCTCCCACGGTTATTTCTGTTGTCTTTTTAAGGCTAAATTAAATAAAATCCTGGTGCTGCAGCATACTGAAATCCATCCAATCCAGACTGGTGTTTGTACTCTACCGAGGCTGGAGTGGAACATGATGGTCTAGTTCATTAACGCGTCATTATCAGCCTGGAGAAACCTCCGTGCCGTAGACAGCATCCTCCATCCAAGAAAGGCCGCTTATTGAGCTATAAGAACGGCTCTTTTGATGGACATGAGCTTCGATGCTGCGCATTCTCGGTCTCAGACTCTCTAATTACAGCTGAGCCACCAGCACATCCATACAAATGCGTTCTAAGAGCTACCCAGCGAGCTGACAGGCTGTCAGTGAGTGCGGCTTCTTCGGGATCTATTTCCATTCACGGAGTAAAAATAAAAAATTACTTGGTCATATTGTGTCCAAAATGTCAGTTACTCAGTGTTAATTTCTTATTTATAAGCAATATCGCATTCGCAGTCATGCTGAATATCTGCACAGCCAATATTCCGTATAACCACACTCTTGTTTGTGCGATATTGCATGATTATTTTGCACATCTATCGCACGTTTATTTAATTTAGTGAAATCTCGTCCAGCACTGAAGCTGGAAATGTAATTTTGTAGCCTGTTGATACAACTGACGTTCGTCACTGCTGTATATTCACTACAACAGAAAGCCGTAAAAAATAGTGATCGGTTTTTTTCTTTAACTATGGCAAAGACCAACTAGTCAACAACTACTCTGAATTACTGGTCGAGGAGTGAAAATTAATATTCGTGCAACCCCTTATTAGAAGAACTTTTAAAGGATTGCTCTACTTGAAGATCACTGAAGTGCGCTCGCAGAAGCAGTGAAGAGATGTCAGAGTCCTTGTGTCTGAAGACAGATGAGGTTCCTGTGCTATTCTTGGCTTTTGGCTTTTCCCTTCACATAGATTGTGTGTGCGTGTGTGTGTGCGTGTGTGTGTGTGTGTGTGTGTCTGAGAAGCACTGCACAGCGAAGTGAGCCAAGAAGCACTGGAAGACTCATAAAGCTCATTTAAAATGCAGACATTTTCTGATGGTCAGGCTGGTGAATGCTTCTGAGAATTATGTGCCTGATGTTTCGTAGGGTTTCTTCCCTCACCAGAGAGGCGATATTACGCATTATGCCCGTGTGCCGTGATGAGAAAACCAGAAATAGCTAGACTGTTGCAGTGAGATAAGAAAAAGTGAGAGACGTGCTCTCACTAGTTTGTAGGTTTGGACATATCATGTCACTCTTGCACCCTGAAACCAATTCCATCCAACCAGACAGCAGGCAGAGTTAAGGCTGATTTATATTTCTGGATCTCCAAACTAGATGAATGTGCACTGGCGTCTGTCTCCCTAAGGTACCCTTTCACATTACATGCGGGTATGCTGGCAGTGGTGCATCACTAAATCAGAATGAGCCAAAAATGAGGGAAAGCGTTTAGCGTTTCGCCGTAGGCGAGAGAATTGAAAGAAGCGAGAAGAGAGGGTCCTAAAGCAATATCTTATTGGTTGTGGTGTATCTGAGCATAATTTGCGGCAATATCACACTGAAACGTGTCCCTCATCGCCTTGTGTTTTTCGCCTGAGGTTTTCTCAATCCCTCTCCACGAATTCATCGGCACTCCTGGGTTCTAATGGTTTAATGATGGGTAGTATAAGTGTCAGCGCTCACTTGATGCACAGCACTGCAGTTTCACACCACGTCTGGTTGAGCTTTTTCGAGGCGTACAAGTCTGCAAGCCTGCGAGAGTTACGCTTCCCCATAAATCAGCCCTAAATGCTACCCTCTGCTATTTCTCACAATCCAACCGGGTTCATTAAGAAGAAGCACGCCTGTACCAACACCAGAAGCTTCTCTTCCAGAAGACGAAACAGCCTTCGGACATGTAGAATGCCAATGTTTTTTCTGTACTTTATAGAAATTTGGATTTGGGTGAAGAGTTTTTGGCTTGGTTTTCTCCTCCATGTAATCTGTATTAGTAATCAGACCATCCGACTGTCACAATATGTTGACCTTCAGCATATTGTGAGTTGCGGTCCTGAGAAAATTTGATAATCTTTCGAGCTGACTTTATTCAGTTTTCATTGCTGATCTTGGCTTTTATTATCTTTTCTACCAAGAGTCAGTTTTATAGAGATGAACACTCTTCCCAATATAATAGCATGCCAGATTTTTTTTTTTTTTTTGGACTTTGTATAACCGAGGCCTACATCATCACTGGCTGGCGTGGCTTTGCCCAGTTTTCTTCAAGTGTTGCAATACTGGCTTCCTCTCCATTATGCCTATAAATGGAAGCCTTCTTCTGTTCCTTTGTAGTACAAACTTCCTGTAAAATCTGGAGACAATTTAAAAACACTTTGGCTTACAGACGCTTTCGTCTTCTACAGAACTGGTAATTAATCACACCTTTCTCCATCGTTGGTACATTTTGTCTGTCACCTGGTGCAAATAGGGCATCTGAACCATTAAGCATTTATGATGGCTTCTTTTTATCCATTAAACATCTGGCAGAATGCTTTTCATTATCTAAGAGCAGTTTCTTCAGGTATTTACAGAGTCCACACAGCTAGACACAGTCCTGAATGCTGAATCAGGATGGACAATTCAGTGGACAGCTACATTTTAATGTCTGAGATATTAGCGTAATTATTCATAGTTTCCTGCCAGATTCAACAGATTTAGTGGGGAAAAAGCCCTACTTATCAAATTTTGCAAATCAAAGTTTTCATTTGGTACGCAGGTTATGTTTAAATGTAATGCGCTTTATGTTTAAATGTAATGCCAAATCCCACCTCCCCCTGTGCTACACCCATGAGGTACATGCTAGCCAATGGTAATACCTTGTACTATGTGAATTGATTAGCGTGTGCTGATGAACTTCCCCAAACCGTTGCCACAAATTTGAAAGCACACACTTGTCCAGAATGTCTTTGTATGCTGTAGCAATACAGTTTTGCTTTACTGGAGCTAAGAGGCCCAAAACTGTTCCAGCATGACAGTGTGTCTGTGCACAAAATGAGCTCTGTGAAGTACTCGAGTGGCCTGCACAGAGCCCTGACCTCAACCCTACTGAATACCTTTGGGATGAACTGTAAGTACCTGACCTCTGTTATGGCTGAATGAGCACAAATGCCCACAGCCACACTCCAAAATCTACTCTCTCCACACTCTTCTCAGAAGAGTGGAGGTTATTATAACAGCAACAAGGGGGGGGATAATTCTGAAATGGGATGTTCAACAAGAGCATATGGTCTTGTGTTTTGATGGTCTTGTGTCCACGAACTTTTGGTCATATAGTGCATCACCAAACATAAAGATGGTAGTTTCTATTAATGTACTTAACTAGCTTGTTATTGCTGTTCAGTAGCTACCACGTTTTAGCCTAGTCATTTAGGTTTCCATGCAAACAAAGCATTGAGCTGGATAGCACATTGGAGCTTTTACTCGCCTGGTAGGCTAGAAGTTCATTTAGAATTTGTCCACCCCGGCTCAATTCGCTCTGCAAAAACTACTTCGTTATCCTCTAGTAAAGTCCACTTTGAGAAAGACATTGCGGTGTAATTTACAGAAGACTGGGTGACCGTTTTTATACTGCTTTCATTCATCTTCAGTTTGAACACAGCTTGGGGTAATTCAGTGCTATATATTGGACCAAGGTTACACACTCTAAAGTGTTTCCAGAAAAAGACCCACCCTGTCACAGTGCTGTCAGTGCAGACCTCATCAGTGTGCTCCGGTCTTGCGTGTCTCTGGCTAATCTTGGGGAGCTGTTGATTTGTACTTTTTCAGAGACTTTTCAGGTTGGTTTGAACCTTCTCCTTAGGAACACTTGTACATCTGCTGATTCATTCATGCATTTATGCAGTTAGCCAATCACGTAGCAGCAATTCAATGCATAAAATCATGTAGATGCACATCTAGAGCTTGAGCTTAAGTTCAAAATGGGGAGGGGGAAATAATAAGATCGCAGTGATTCAGTGGCACGGTTGTTGGTGCCAGAGGGGTTGAATAGTTTGAATAGTTCAGAAACTGCTGATCTCCTGCGATTTTTAATGCAAGCTGCATTCTAGACTTTACACAGAATACAGTCAGAGGAGAACGACTAGACAGGTTTGAGTGCACAGGAAGGCTTACGGTAATGCAAATACCCACTCTTTACAGCTGCGGTAAGCAGAAAAACATCTCAGAGCACACGTCACAACAAGCAACAACAGCAGAAGAGCACATCAGGTTCCTCTCCTATCAGCCAAGAACAAGAATCTAAGGCTTGAGTGGACACAGCTTCACCGAAACCGGACAGCCGAAGAACCTCGCTTGGTCTTTTTCCAATCGTCAGCTATCCGGTTTTAGAGACCGGTTTTAGAGACACACCAATGCCTGACATCTTATCAGGTGCTTTATTAAATATACCAGAAGTCAAGTGCAAAAGTACTGACGCAGCTGTTTGTGTTTGTGTATCACATCAGATATTGCCAGCTCACACCCCTTTCACCAGGCTGCGGCTATTAGCAGTTTCAGGGAAGGTAGTTCTGTAAATGTACGTGCCTTTTTTTTTTTGCGATGAAATGTGTTGGATAAATCATTATAAATTGATTTATAGCACAGTCTGTTATTAAGTCAGCGAGCGAAAATCTTTTTTTTTAATTTATTTTTTTTATTACATGTCTCTTTTATGGCTCTTGTATATGTCTACATACAAGGTTCTGCATGTGAATAAAAGCATCAGTCTGATTTTCTTTGTTCATCTGCCTCTCTTTGGATTCTGTTCATCAGAGGGAGGGTGTCATGGCTCTGCACCGAGGAAACTCATTTCGTTCCACTATGTACCACTTGGCAATAAAGGGATTAGACACCGTCTGTTTTGTTGTGCAGTTATATTAAAGCACGTTTGACCCTGCTGATGGTGATGGCGCTGGCGCTTTTTAAAGACTATGATGGTGCTTCATTTTTTTCACAAACCTATTAAAATTATTTTAAAATATTATATTGGCAGCGTTTCAGTGAGGCATATTAAAATCTCGTTTTAAATCTGAACTTGCAAAGTATGATGCAATGTTATTATTTCTTGCTCGTAACTAGAGAAATACAGTCAAAAATACAAAATTACTCGGGGTGTGTTCTCTCGCTGGTGTGTTTTCCTCCTCAGTGTGCTTCATTTATCAGGTGAGAACACAGCAGTGACTCATGGGTGTGGACCAGAACAACACGTCTCAGTGAGGTGGCCTCAGTTCACTTCAAATCAAATGTTTCAGTTGCAGTGAACTATGACTTCACCCAACTGCAGCAAGAGAACCCATCAGGACCTCTATTATGGATCATAGTATTTTATTTATTTATTTAAAAAAAAAAAGATGAGAAATTTAGATGAAATACATAACTGAACTGATGAAGAAGTACTGTGTATTCTGGAAATCTGGACTCAAGAACAACAACTTTGTATATGGTACACAAAATGTTGCTTGTTTGTGAGTTTCCTCCCTCAAGCGCTACCTACCCTCTTCCGCATACATGAGCTCATGGACGCACATGATTGGCTAGTGTTGCTCTGATTGACAGAGGAGAGAGAGTATGCCATCCCTCCCACCCATAGAACACAGCCAATTTTGCACCATCGATTACCAGCTATAGATGACTGTGCAAACCTTTTGTTTTTCAGCTGCACACAGTGTTTTAAACCTGCTTGGTTGAATTCCATGATGAGTGAGATTTATGAGTAACGTTTTCAGCCACGTCTGCATTTACGCACCTTTTAGCAAATAATTTTTTTTTTTCGGTTGGTGTAATCATATCCTATTTGAATCCAAGCCAAACCAAATAGCAACCGAACTGAAAGTATGAACTGTATGAACAGCTAGGCAAACTGACTAATAAGTGTGAAAACATCCTTGGAGCTATTTGTACATATCTATGGGTTAGTCGTTGGTCTATAAACCAGTTAGAGGTAGTGTACGTAATGGCTATTATTATTATTATTATTATTATTATTATTTTTAAACATGTTCTGCTTTTTGTAGATTGTATTTCTTAAAGCAAGTGAGTATAATATGATTAATATATATTCCAACTTGCTTTTTTTTATGATCGCCAGCAATGAGTACAGCTTCACAAGGTTAAGGATTGACTTCTTGACTGCAGAGCGACGTTATGCTCAGTTCATTATCACGGAACCGTGAGTAGTGAGGAGTCCCAGACTACGGGCCGTGCAGGGATTGTATGGTCAGTACTGTATACCGATCAGAATGAAACGTAGGCCCTAAAAGCTTAGTAAATATAAGCGAAGATTCTTTAGTTACCCTATAACTGGAGTAACATCCGTAGTACTTGGACTTACCATTAATAATATGTGCCTAATTCAGAGTATAAGCACAAGGCAGTCGTGGCCTAATGGTCTGAGAGTCAGACTTGTAACGCGAAGGTGAGCCTGAAGGTCGTGGGTTCGAGTCTCGGGTCCGGCAGGGATTGTAGGTGGGGGACTGAATGACCAGCGCTCTCTGCCATCCTCAATACCACGACTGAGGTGAGACCCTTGAGCAAGGCACCGATCCCCCAACTGCTCCCCAGGCACCGCAGGCACTGCTCCGGGTGTGTGTGTGTGTGTGTGTGTGTGTGTGTCTTGGATGGGTTAAATGCAGAGCACAAATTCTGAGTATGGGTCACCATACTTGGCCACAAAGTCACTTCACTTCAAGACTGTTGCTTTTTTGAGTCTCGCAATTATGTTGTTTGTGCGTAGCTGCCAGTATACTGGTTGTACTTTTCCCCATGATTCCATGGTGCCTTTGAGGGATGGGTTTGTGGATTATTTCCTAGGAGAAATATTCCATGTAGGAAGCCCATGTGTGTCCCTGATCCAGAACCCTCCTCGAAGGAGGCCTCAATTAGAGTTTTGGTTGTACAATGGTTGCAGTCAGACTGGAAGATGGCACCAAATGATGCCAAGAAAAGACCTCTAGCAGATAAATAAATTCATAACTGTATGAATTCCCAAAGCCAGAAGACGACAATTAGATCGCACATGGTCTAGCAGGTCATATGTTTTGCAGCTGCTCTATAGGCAAGCATCGAGCATTGCAACATGATGAAAAAATAACACTGAAGTGATTTCACTATTAATGAAACCCCAAATACCTGGAAATGAAATAATCGACTTCATCATCTTTGACCTTGAACTTCATGCTGTTGTGGCATTAGACTTGTTGTCTTCACTTTTCTTCTTTTTGCTTGGCACAGTAGGTGTATATTAGTTCACAGTCCTGCTGAGGTACTTCAAGGCTCTGCTTAAAATAAGATTTTTCTGAAGACCTGACTCCAAATCATGAAAGAAATACCCAAGGATTAATACCAGCTCTACGATGTTCCACTTTCATTTCAAAAACTCCAGAGAAAAAACTCGCACTTAAGCACCCTGCTGGTCAAGGTCAACAAGGCGCAGATATTTGTGTTAACTCTACTACTTTCACATTGGTTTGCGATTAGCAGACTGCAGTATACACTCGGCAGCAAGGTTCACGTCTGTAAAGTGTCAAGAAGATGTACAGCCTCGAACAAATCAGAGCTCGTGTGCTTGTCCCCAAGCTGAAAGCTGAGCTTCGCTGGCAATCTTATTTAGTTATTACATTGATCTAGTTCGGGTTTCGTTGTAAACCGGCAAACCCCTCATTTTTCGTAAGAGTAAAATGGTTTTTTTTAAAAGTATTGCCGTTTCAGAGCTTTTTGTCCCTGTGTCTTAGTATTATATGGACACCAGTATGATGGTTTGCATGGTTCACAAAACCAAATTTGAGATGTTCTTGATTAAATTCTGTAGTTCATCCCTTCTGGGACGATGCTAAAAAAAATGCATGATTATTTTTTTTGTCACATCTTTGTGATTTGTCCAATCAAATGATCCCTAGAATGATATCCAATGTCCTGCCCCTGGAATTGGGTCAGGCTTTGCAGTTGTAGATGGTTAGGTTGCACACCTTATTGAACGCTCTGTTAGAGAGTGTTTTATCGGGATCATCTCGTCTCGTCTCATGCAGTGTGACGAGTAATAATCTTAAACAGTGACTAGATTTAGACCGTGTGAAGATCAGACACCCTCCTGTCTCTCTTCCAGTGTACACACTCGCTGTGCAGAGTTTGTGTTGTTTGTGTCCTACGCAAGTTTCTTTAGCCTTAGTAACATCGCTGGCCTTTTCCTTAAGGAGACCTTTAGCCCTGTGCTGCTCTACTTGTTTGGGATTCACTTATACACCACTGAGTGCTTGTCTGGATGCTAGGGAAAATGCTTTTATGTTGCCAGAATGTGGAAATATTTGTCTTGGACCCTGAGAAAGCAAAACATTAGTGAGTTATTTATAGGGATGTGCGCAACGACTAATTTCACTGACGTTTAAACCAACTAGTCTGAAAGTAAGAAGCCACCAGAAGATGGTCCAAAAAAAAAAAAACATTGTGCATGTCTATGCGATCCATTTGAAATACTTAATCTATGAATCAAACAGACAAATCCCATACTGAATGCTGCTGAAAATTAGATCATATATCTGCAAAGTGCTTGCCTTGCATTATGATCGCTATACATTACACTGTTGTAAAAAACAAACAGCGGTGACGGCTAGTCTCTCCTGTGCTAACACCTACGTGCCTGTGCTGAATGTGGTTACGCATGGCTCCAGTGGAATTGTTCTATGCCAGTTTGGTGTGACATAGCCTACACAAAACTTTTCCGTTTCCTTCTAAGTCAGAATACTCCCACACCTTGCTCGTCCTGTGGGTGAGCATTTCTCTGAGCCTGCTGCGAGTGACACAGAGAAAACGCATGCAAGGTCTGAGGTGAAATGAAATGATTTCGTTTTCCGCTCCGGATATCCACTTTTCAAAATGTATTGTTTTTAAGGTGGACCTTTAACATGACATGAGTAATTTGAATGTAGCCTTGGTAATAATATAAAGCAAAACATAAATGTGTTAAGGGG
>CM074947.1:7880184-7890573 GCA_037577455.1 Pangasius macronema
CTTGTCAGTCAATTGTCCAAATACCTTTGAGCCCCTGAAAATGGAGGTACTTTGCTTAAAATGGCTGTAATTCCTAATTGGTAAATGCCATACTTTTGTGGAACCTCTTAAAATAAAGCTGAAAGTCTACACTTCAATCACATTTTGTTTTTGCTGAGGTTTTTACCCTTGGCTGAAGTGGAGAAGTTTGAAGCTCTTTCCATAACAGTCATGCACGTTGGGTATTGTGCGCTCTCCTCTCTAATCATTTTTACATATTTATGACTTTTGCATGGGTGTTGCTGGAGGAAACACAGATTCGTTTACATTTTCTTGTGCTGAATTTATGGATATTTATTAAAAAATTGTGAAAAGTTGGACTAGGAGCTAGTGATATTTTACATATGGTTATGCATAAATAGCAGTTCAAATGTAGACTAATCACCTACAAGCAAACTTTTACCATGGACTCAGATTTGTCTTGAAGCTTTATTTTTTACAAATTTTGGGATGATCCACAAAAAAACAGCTGCAGTTTCATGCAAGAGTTATGCCAGATCCCAGGACACTATGTACACTCACTACATACGGTATAACATATTGCAGTTATAGTACTGATACTATTGCACTATTTACCCAAAAGAGTACTATTTGAGATTGAGCAACATGAAACTAGATCTCTGATAGAAGCCTGTTTGGAAATGGGTAATTACATTTCTCCTAATATCACTTCATTCTACATTAAATCAGTGAATTGATGCATAATTTCCAAATTAAGTGAAAACAGTGTGGCAGTATGTGAAGTAAATTCGTTTTGACATACTTGCATAAGCTACAATATGGACCCAGTGTTCTAAACATTAATCTGTGCTTGTTTTTAGCCCTTGAATATTTAAAGCAAGTGAAAATGTAATTTTCTATAACAGCAGCTCTGATGGTAATTCTGGCTGTAATTCAAAGCACGGGTTTATATTAATGTGCTTGTTGTAATATGTTACGGTTTCTATAGCAACAGCTAATTCACAGGGATGTGTAAGGCTTATGCTTTGCATAATCTAATGCTATGCTGATGAACAGATTTCAAAAGCATGTTATTTAACAAAGCAGAATGTTTGTTGATATTCTAAGGTTGTTTCTAAGAAGTGTTCTCCGTGTCAGACAGGAGGTTTTCCACCACAGGAGAGTCTTCATGACAGAGGATTTTCTCTGTAACATGACCAGCTGCAGTTTTTTTTTGTTTTAGTAACTTTGAGAGAATCGAGAGAGGCTGATGAGGGAAAGACTGTATATACCTGCTATAACACTGACAGTGATGACAGGAAATAACTTGTCTCATGGACGTTATGCGAAAATAAGTAGCTACGATGTCTCGTTTATTAATAAATGAACATTCGTAATCATTGGAAAGTCGCTGCGTTATAAGCGGAATAAAAAACTTTGGGACATGTGGTTATTGGAAATTAATCAACTTCAACATGATAACAGTAACTCTACTCCACTCCATCACATTGTTGATCATTGATTATTTTCATATAAGAGCGAGCCCCCAAGCCTTTTGTTTCTTGTGGTCATACTACAAAAAAGAATGTAGGCTCTAGAAATAAAATTCGTTATTAGTTTCTGATCACATTTTTGTCAGTCATTCTAACCCTGCTGCGTTATGAGGTGTTTTTGAGTTTAGTGTTGTTCAGCACTTAAGTACTGAATGTCATGGAATGCAAGCGGAGTAATTCGAGCATCCTCCAGGATGTACTGCTGTTGTTCGTCTCTACCACTATGCAGCATTGAGAAGTGTTTCTGCCTTTGTGTGAAGTGTTGTGTGTCTAATGTGCACCACACCCTCTCCTCTCTATGATTAGCAGAAGCCACGTCATTAGACCAGGAGATGATTATGTGGCACCCTGGTGGGAGAGAAAAGAAGCGTATTTCTTCCATCTAATCACTGTTATTGTCTTTCACCGTCTCTGCTTCATCTGCATGTTTCTTGGAGATAGCTTAGTGTGACTGGATAGGTTTGGGGGATTTAACAGCAGGTCTATTCACAGCTTTTCATTTCGCTCTGCCAGTATATTATTCTGCCAGATTTAGTCTGTTCACATTTTACACATCATTTCTATTTTTTTATGGAAGTTGTATCTGTTTATAATGAGGTTATCTAGCGCTTACATAATGGTAAGACAAAGATTTCTTTCAAATAGCAGCCTGTCTCTTTTATTCTGCCCATTAGAGTGGTTAACTGAAAGCCACCATAGAACAGAAATGTATTATTTTAATGCAGCTGGCCCTTTTATTTGTTATTTTTATTAACAGAAAAAGGCATGATGGAGGTAGACAGGTGAGGTGTCCAATACCCAGAGCTTATTTATTCTGTTCCGTGACTGTGAAAATCAAGGACATAAAATGTCTCTTTAATCGAGTCTAATGGAAAAAGTAATGGAGGTTGGTAGAATGGCTCGCTGTTAAACTGAGTGTTGGCCCGTCGTTGCTGTCTGTTAGGACAGAACTGGGCAGTCAGTGCTATCCTCCAAGCAGACACAGCTGTCCTGCAGTATTGCATTAGCAACAGCTCAGAAAGTTTGACAGTTTGTCAGGGGGGGAAGTGTGTGTGAGCACTCGCTGTGCCAGAATAGTGAATATGCTGTTATGTGAGCACTACATATTAACAACGGCTAATGTTGGGCGTAATTCAGGTATTAAAAAAAAACTCAAAGACATCAATTCTAAAAAATAAAAGTGGCCTTGGCAGGTTTGAAAAATGCTTTAATAAAAGAAAATGGACATGTTACTGGAAAATGTTTTTTCTGTCATTTATAATCTGCACTTGGCGAGCATATTAACCCTGTACTGGTAATGTAGGCTCACATGCTTTCCTACCTTTAGGTAAATCATCTTTGCCATTGCTTGTAATGGACATTTTTCTACAATCTAATCATTTTCACTACCTTTAAGGTATTGGTATAAGGTAATACTTTACTGTATTTGGACAAATTAAAGGGAAAAACAGCAAGCTGTTGGCGCCCTGGCACACATTGTACACGTCTCTGGAACTGTACTGGAGGGATGAACACCATTATTCCTAAATATCCTCCCTCAATTGCCATCAATTGGGTTCAAATGGGTTGAGATCCGGTGATTGGAAGGCCAAGACACACCACTGGGTCATATGAGTTTAATGGGTTAAATAAAATAAATATTATAAAGAATTATGCACTTTTTATATAAAGTACACTCTCAGTTGAATTCATTAGGAACACCAGTACATCTGCACATTTGTGCAGTTATCCAATCAGTCAATTGCATCGCAGCAGCTCAAAACATAAAATGATGCAGATACAGGTAAGGTTGTCAGTTAATTTTCACATCAAACATCAGAATGGGGAAAATGTGACATCAGTGATTGACCATGGCATGGTTGTTGGTGCCGGATGGGCTGGTTTGAATATTTCAGAGACTTTCCTGCACAATCATCTCTAGAGTTTCTACAGAATGTTGCAACATCCAATGAGCAGCACTGGACAGAAACTTCTTGTTGATGAGAGCGGTCATAGGAGAATGGCCACACTGGTTTGAGCTGACAGGAAGTCTGCAGTAACTCAAATGACCACTCTTTACAACTGTGGTGACGGAAGAGCATCTCAGAATGCTTGTACCTTGTGGCAGAAGAGCACATCGAGTTCCACTGCTGTCAGCCGCTAACAGCAGTCTGGGGCCACAGTGCGCACAGGCTCACCAAAGCCGGCCAGAATCGGAGATTTCCAAAATCTCATGTAGGTATTCATCTGGCTTGAGATCTGGTGACCTTGAAGTAGACCCAAACCATTCCTCCAGTTTTCTTTGAATTTATTACTGATACACTGATACTTTCACATGGGTTCTTCTGAAAGATATTTTCAGAAGTGTTCAGATTTTACCAGGTTCAGGTCTAATTCATGACGATGAGAACAGCACTAGCTGAGAAATGCATTGTTTGCATGAGTATTGGTTTTCTGTTGAATGCTTTGATGAAGAGCACAGTGATTTGAAAGGCTAAAGTTGTGGGAATACGAACAGCAGGAGGATTTAGGTGTTTATCTGTTGTAATACCAGTGTAAGCTGCTGTCTCCTCAACATGTGCCGAGTTCCAGAAGGTCGCTGCTTCGCAGGCAGGACGCGCAGTCTGTTTATGTCAGCCTGTGCTTTAGCATGTGAAGCTAGGGAGCAACTCCCAGGACTCACTGATTTACTGCTTACATGCAGGAAGTGGAGTCAGAGAGAGGAATCCCTTGATCCCCAATACATTCCATGATATGAAGACTGTTGTGTCAGAGGATTTGCAACATGGACAACATTTTTTGCCTGTTGTCAGTCTGCTTTAATTTATTGTCTTATGAGGTTCACAAGTGGTCTTGAACCTTATAGAATACATTTCACACTGTCAGCTCGACTATTTATAGACCAACTTCCTCTAGCTAACATGCTTGAGACTCTGACGGAGCAGGGAATCTAGCAAGCATAAGCAAATTATGTACAAGTGGGAAATGTTCCACTGTAAGTATTCAACCAGTATATATTTGGATTAGGCTGCTGATTTCTGGAAGACAACAACGTTGTACTGTGGCTTTCTGGTGAAATAGTCATTAAGGTGACCATCTGATCATCTCCTGATCCTTTGCCCATTGAGTGTACTCTTTGTAAGCCTGGAGTTTTTAGTGCTTCCAAAAACTGTCCAGTTATTGATTTTCTCAAGCCCACTTGTTCAGCTCTCTGTCGTAGCTTTGGAGGATCCAGGCAGTCCATCAGTCCAAGCCTTTGGAAGAACATTAGTCATTGAATTATGAGCTAAAGTCAACATGAAGCACAAAGCTGAAGTAAATGTTTACTCAAGACTAGTGCACGCTGTAATTTAGGCCTCACACTGTGTTTAGCCTTCATTGTGAGTGAATCTTTAGCACTTCCACCTTTCTTTCGTACCCGGGTTTATCTGGTATGTTCAGTCAACTGTGAAAGCAGATCTTTAGTCCACCTAAAAACAGTGTTTTGGGGTTCACTCTAATGCAGACCATAGCATATGTGAAAGCAAGCTGTTCCTTTGGCTGAGTAAGGCAATTAGTTCTTGTCATGTTGCTTCCTGTTTTATCTTTTTTTTTTTTTTGAGGAAAGGCATGCTGTGGTCTGCAAATAAACCTGAATGATTATAACTGAAATCCAGCGAAGAGGAAGTGACTACAGCTAAAAAACTGAATTATTTATATATATAAGCTATAAGAGCGCAGCTTCATCTGAACCTCAGATCATTTGTCAAGGTAAAGTAAAGGACAACAAATTGAACAAACACTTCTGCAATCAATTACACATTAAGAAGAGCAATAAAGATGACCCCCTCCTTCAAGGAGACCAGAAGATACACTATATTGGGATGTTTTATCAGCTGAAGGGCTCGACAAGCAAGCCCATTAATTCCTTATCCTGACTTTATAAAGCTCAGTTGCCCCCTCGGCAAAAATAAAAGGCACAAAGTCTTTGGCGGTTCTATAACACAGGCTTTTGTCTTTTTTTTTTTTTTTTCGTTCATTCTGGAAGTATTGCAAGAAAATCAGTTAAAGGTGCACTAAAGTGTTGTAACTGGTGCCACTTTTATAAATGAGCATTTTAAACCTGCTGCCCAGAAACTGGCTTTTTTTGTGTGTAGACCGCGAGTTTGAATCCCGGTGATGCTTTGGTGTTGTTGGCTGTGCTGTCCAGGGATGTGAGATGACAGTCTCCCCTGTCAATCACAGTGACACTAGACAATCGTGGGCGTCTTTGAGCTCATGTATGCGGAAGAAGGTAGATAGTGCTTCATAAGAGTGTGTTACGCTGCCTTGTTACACAGCATGGGCAGCAGCTGGAAAAGATGCCGAGGTTAGCTTCGTGTGATTTGGAGGAAGTCTTCACCCTCTCCGGTTGATATGGGAGAGTTAGCTAGTGAGTGGGAATTGGTAAGACCGTATTATCAGATTGGGAAGAAAATGGGGGAGAAATTGCAAGACTTAATGCGATGAGTTCTGTGTGCTGCATTAAAAAGAAACTAAGATAAACTTAAAAGAGAAACAAAAACATCCTTAAGGAGTTTGTAAGTCACACACACGTTATCTATTAAGACAAATAAATTAGTTATTTTCCCACAGCCGTGTTAGAAAGGGGATTTAAATTTCTCTGTGCTGTATAAAAAGTATATTTAGAACATTTTGTGAGGCTTGAATTTCAGTGCTATCCACCTCGTGTCCAGTAGACATGTTTGTGTCTGACAGACCAGCATGAGACAGCGTGAGAATGAAACGAGCCCCGTCCCCGGATGAGCTGATGTCATAGTTCTTGACTCGTTTCCAAGAACAGCCGCCCACTTTTTGAAACACACACCAGAAATGGAACCTTATTTTTTGTGTAAAGTTAGAAATGATCCAAGTAAGTGGTAATCCAAAATAAAGACCATGGTTTCGTTACAGTTTGCATGAAATTCGCTGGAGTTCCCCTTTAAAGATCTGCTCGGAGCCGTCAGAGCGTGTAGTGAGTGGGCACTGGATGCATGGCAGAAAGTTTTCCCTGCAGTTTTGGCACGCGTGGTTGCACAGCATGCGAGCTTGAAGGTAGTCTGAACTCGTGCCATGTCGAGTTTCATGAGGATATCTGGATTCAGCACAGTTTACTGATTAGAATAGAGGGAACCAGATCGGTGGTGTTTATCATAAGCAGCAGCAAAGAGCCTCATTGTTTAAAGGTTCAGCTCTGTGGTCATTTCGTTTGCTAGCTGGACATGACTGAATTAATTTTTTAATGGCCTTTTCCTAAACCAAACAGGAAGGCTGATTATGCTTTGGTGATATGAAATGTTGTGAAGCCTTCAGACTTTGTACTTTTTTTCACATTTTCACACTGCAAACAAGAGTTCTTGATTGGAAGACATCTTTGGTGACTTATCACTTGATTACTTAGTATAAATATTTTAGTTAACTGTAGTCTCTATTTCTGTTTAGTTTTTATCCTGAGTGTTTTTTTTTCCCTAGTCTGAGAAGTGCACTCCAGGTTTTTATATAATCATTGTTGAGATATGTAGGAAGAAAAATTGCACTCTGTATTTAATGGACTAATGTGAAAACCTGATGAAAGAGTTTCAAGATCGCTGCCTGATACCGTTACTTTCCAATCAGGAGTAGGGAGAAGACAGAAACGGCTCATTATGCAGCTGAATAGACAAAGAATGACTGCAAAAAGAATTTGGGACAAGGCTCAAACTGGAAGTAAAAAAAAGAAGGCATATTTCTCAGTACGTTCTATAATATTCATTTAAATAGAGCCTGGAATGGCCTAAATAACGAGTCATACAGATGTGCACGTCACAATAAAGCACAAATCTCTTCAAGCACACAGGTAGCATACGAGTGCACTTTGTGTGTTTATTGTAGCATGTAGGAAATATAGAGACAGAAACTAAAATTCAATGAAATAGTAAACCAAAACCAGAGTATTATATGCAACAGCAACTCTGACAGCAGTGCCGGCTGTAATTCAAATCACAGGTTTCCCATAATACACTTCTGTTGTTTCTATGGTTAGAACTTGCACATGGAACTGCATGGCGGACAATCCACATAATATAACATTAAGAGTCTCCAGTGTCAGCACTTTAAAATGGGTAGTACCTTTTTCACCACATGAAAGTCTTCAGGACGGAGGACTTTCTGAAGTGCGTTCTCATTTCTCTGTAACCTGACAAGCTGACTGCTGAGGAAACAACTGTTCCACAACGTTACATAAGCAAGTAATTCTTTATTGTCATTGTAACAACGGATGTACAACGAAATTGAGTGAGTACTCTCAGTGCAGAAAGTAAAGTAAAGTAAAATAAAATAAAAAAGAGAAGATTTTAAAATGGAAATAAAATTAAATACTGGCAAAAAATATATACAGGTATTTACACTTATTGTACATATGGCATCAAAGAATATTGAACAGTTAAAATATTGCTCTTATTTTACATATGGCCTCAAAGATGTAACTGTAAATGGATAAAAAGTATGATTCATCATTCTTTATTTAATAAAAAATGTAATCTTTGGCAAATTTCTGTGGTGTAAAAGGAATTAAACTCCTAGGGACGTGCTGTTTTCGGAACCAATCCACCCGCTTTGCGTCACGTCCCATCACACCACGGTGTTTTGCGCTGGATTTGTCTAAAGGTTGAAACTTCGGATAGGAAAAGCGGGGAAAAAGCGCCCCCTCACCTCAGAATTCCTATTCAGGAGCTCAGGACGTTCTCCTCAACTCCAAGTTAAGCAAGTGATGTCAAAGCAACATGGCTGTGCTAAACAAAGCAGCACCTCGTACGAGTTAAATGAGTTATACTGTATATACAAGTATTTAGATCAATAATAAACATACTGAGGTAGGGAAATATACATCACTCATCACAGGCTAGCTTTTTTGCTAACATTGGAAGAACATAGAGGAGTCCATGTTTTTTTCCCACCCACTTTGTAGCTCGAATGCATAGAGGTTGAAAATGTCATAAATCCAAATTCTGACTTCTCACTTCTGAGGTAAGTCCAGTGCAGCATCACAAATCTGGTTTTTGCCTCGTCATCATGGGGTGTGGAGTGTGCGATTGATGTGGGGGAAACAATTTAATACATTTTAGCGTAAGGCTGCAACACAGCAAAATGTGGGGGGAAAAATGAAAGGATTTGAATACTTTCTGAATGTACTGTGTAAACTTGTCTAATCAACCTGCAGTCTGGAAAGAATTTGTCTGTGTGAATACAAATGAGTGATTACACCCTCAAACAGATCGATCCAGGGTCAGACCCGAGTGTCTGGGCCAAGACTGAGAATGCCCTTAGTTAGATATTTAAAGATTTGATGTGCTGCTCTTGTGCTTCCACATTTAAATGGGATTTGCCGGTGTGCCGTCAGCCTGTTATTAATAACAGTAGATGTGTTTGGAAGTGCAGGTGTTTACTGGGGTGAGAAGGACACATGATGTTTGACCTTTGTTATTAAAGCACTCTATTTTAAAGGGAGGTGATGATGGAGAGCATATGGTCTTTATTCCTTAGATAGCGTACCTCTGTGTGTGTTTTTAATGTGGATATTTTTGGCATTATGGCTGATTTCTCAGAGGAGTCATGGCTTGAGTCTGGGACTCGAGCAGCACTGCAGATTTAGTAAATCAGAAATGCGCCCTGCCGAATGAGCTGTGGACGTGAAGATAGCTTGAATTTGCTATAATTTATCGATCTTATCTTGATCTTCTCCATCTGTGTGTTTTGGAGCTAGAGAGTGAGGACAGCCTAAAACAGTATAAGCATGAAACGGGAAATTATTATGAAATAGCAACAATATCATGGTAATAAAATTATTTAATAATCTAAGTCATTCTTATGGGTTCTTGATGAGCTTTTCTTTAAACTATGCTGTAAGTATGGAGCCTCTCCTGAGAAAAGGAAAGAGGGAAGAGTGTTACTGAGATTTACATCAGAAATGCTGGTCTCTGAGTTTATACAGTGATATGGTGATGAAAATGCGTACTGCTCTTCGGGTATAAATGGAAGAGGAAGCTCAGAGTAAGGTGTGTGTGTGTGTGATACATTTGTAAGTACAGAATCCACATCCAGGTTTGAGCTCAAGGTCATGCAAATAAATATTTGGCGTTCTCGTGTTAGCGATTCAGTGAATTGTGAATTTTGCATGAGATCAGGTTGCTACATCACCACACTCTGCTCTGAGGTTAAACTTTGCGATGCATGGCACTGTGTGTGTGTACGAGTGCGGACTTGCGGAGTGGTGATGCTCTCATGGACATCACCGATGAGACATTGGGCCAGGCTCCTGATCTGTACCCCAGGCAGCAATACAGAGAGGAACTTGTGCTTTCTCACCTTTAACTAAAGAAACGGCTACAGGATTATCTCCCCAGGGGTCACATTCAAGCCTGTGTGTCCAGGTGTGCAATCTTCAGGACTGAAAAGGGATAGTGAAATTCATTTCAGGTGCATACTACAACGGAATGAACAATATATATTTTTGCCACACACAAAATGAAAATAAAATAAGTGGACATTATTGTGGTTATAGTGTTGTTCTAGTTGTAGTAGTAATACTAGTATTGTTGTAGGAGTTGTAGTTATTGTCGTAGTTGTTTTTGTCATCGTAGTAGTAGTTATTTTTGTAGGAGTGTTTGTAGCTGTTGTCATTATTGTTACTTGTAGTAGTTATTCTACTTGTAGTAGTGGTAGTTATAATTGTTGTCACTGTTGTAGCAGTTGTGTCGTAGGTGACAGTTGTTATTTGTAGTAGTTGTACTAGTAATTGCTGTAGGAGTTATTGTCATAGTTGTAGTAGTATTAATTGTCATAATAGTTGTAGTATTAGTTGTTGTAGTAGTTGTAGTTATTG
>CM074947.1:7902537-7925210 GCA_037577455.1 Pangasius macronema
CAGCCACGGGTAAAATTTACCCCGTGGCGGTTCTAGTGTTAAAAATAAATAAATAAACATTTCTGTTTAGGTGACCCCATTTTCTGCATGTGTCTGGATCGCACTAATTGATGATGTAAGCAAAATGTGGTAATTTCGTGTAAAACCTGCTTTACGCACCATAAGCGTAAAGATTAAACTGTAAATAAAAGCATTTCCACATTGTTTTGGAGAAACATAGTTATAGTTTCTTAGTGTTGTAGCAGAACAACTCCATTTTAGCCAAAACCCAAATTTTCTTTCCTTTTGTTTCTTGCTTGTTTTTGTGATATACGTTCTCTCTTTCTTCCTACCTCTCTTTTCTTTGTGTGATGCCGAAAAAGCTTTTTGAAATAAGATACAGAGGCAGCGAGACCTATAAAATCGAGAAGTTCCTCAGCTCATATGTCTATATAATATCGACATACTTCTGCTCTGCTATTCTATTTCTTCTTCCCTTTCTCTCTTCATGTATTGATTAGGCCGTGATTTTCTTCCTTGCAGTAACTTCTAAACAGTACAGGCCGCAGGGAAACGAGGTGCGCAGCAACTAAAATTAAATTCCCTTTGTCTTGCACAACAGTAAATGCCCTGGAAGATTTGGAATGCATCACTTCATTTCGTGCGGTCTTTGTGTTTTTTTTTCCAGCCAGTACTGTCTGAGGCAGTGAGAGCAGTGTGTGGCTGTTAGATGTGTCAGGAAGCTCGTGGGAGGTTTAGAGTGCTGAGAGTGCACTCTGTTCAGCTCTTGCACTCCTGTGTAATTGGACTTTTCACACAGCATGAAGCTCCGTAAACTAAAAGAAAAACCCATTACTCACCGTCAGAAAGACTGAGCGAGATTAAATGTACCTTGACACGATGCAGCGGCATGACGTATTTATTTATTTTATTTATTTTTAATTTTTTTGGATTTTCCTGATCAACCGGAATGATGTCATGTAATCTTATTTGTTGTTTTGTAAGTTCCACACGATGTGCTTTTCTAGTTGATCTCTTAAGAAAGGTTTCGAGGCAGAAACGTGTCCCGTGGTGCACAGGCCTAGTCTTAGTGTTTGGGGCTCAGATGAAGAACAAAAGTCTGTACAAACAGAAAGCTGCCTGGACGTCCCATAGATTTATGCTTGCTGATGATTTTAATTTTGTCTTTTTTTTTTTTTTTTTATTAGATACAAGTGCTTCAAAAAGCTCACAATTACTTGGAACTATCTCTCAGTTAGAAACCCAGGCCTCTGTGCTTTAATAGGCTGCTTCAACCCGCATTGTTTCTTTCTTTCTTTCTAAAGGTTTTGACTGGAATCTGGTGTTCAAGTGGGACTACATGACGTTGGAGCAGAGACGGGCGAGGCAGGGGAACCCCATTGCTCCTATCAAGTAAGTAGCCGTTTTTATCCTGTGAGTAATGTTCCAGTCTATGGAAGTCATGAGATGTTCCTTTGTTTCATTTCACTGACCCGATAAACATGTTCTCAGATAAAAAGGATGCGTTTCCTTGTCACGGGAGTTGTGCACTCCAGGGCACACTATTTGTACTTTTACTGTGTGTCATTTACTTAGAAGGGTAATTAAAGTGATGAAAGCTTTACTCTAAAAGATAATTATGGTCCAATTATGTGTCTTAAAATCGGTTTAAAAGCACATTCTGTCCGCTAGGTGAAACATCCATATTAAAGGTCCAATAGATATACCCTATAGGGCAGGGTTATCCATTCCAACAAGCAGAAGCGTAGTCTACTGAAAGGTAAGATCAGCTGATTAAACGGGTGGAATGAGTTGTGGCTCCTGCGTGACTGGAATGAAAACCTGCACTCACTCCGGCCCTTTGCGGATAAGATTGGACACTATATGGTATCACACCCACGACAAGGAAAGGTACAAGGAAAGTATCTTGGAAATTACTACACTAAGGCATCACTTAATGTAAAGAATTGATCCTTAAGATGGTGGTCTTTCACAAATACAGAGTTTAGTCCGTTTGAATCGAGCCCTGTAGAACTTCTTCTCACTGTGCAGTTCATTTGTGCATGTGAGAACACAACAGTCATTCTTTACGGTGCTCTTGGTCTGGTTCCAGCTAAGTATCTGGTTCAAATTGTTCAACTGTAGTGAGAAAGCAATTCAACTCCAAATCAACACAACAGCAGGAAGTGGAATCAAGTATGGCTCGTGCTCAATGGGTTGAAAACCTGCAGCCACAGTAACCCTTTGCGGATGCGATTAGACACCCCTGGAGTATGCCATCACTCACTCCCACCCAGAGCTGTGTGAGTTTGCTCTCTTGGACTCCTGGCCATGGATGGCTGTGGCATCAGGGATTTTTTTTTTTTTTTTTAATTTTATTGATTCCTACCTGACCCGTGAGGTGCAGACTGAGCCAGAGGACAGCACTGTAGAGCTACAGAAATGCAGTGTGTTCTGGATATTTGGACGAAAGAACAAAAAGAGAAAATAAAGGCTGGATGTGATACGCAACATGTTTTAAACTAGTTATTTACATAATTATCTAATCATGTGTTTAGCACCAGCTCAGTGCTCTGCGTACTTGGCCGATTTCCGTGCACTTGTGGCAAAGGTTAATTTTTTTTCCATTGGTATTTTTCTGACCAATGGGTGAACATAATTATATGTGGTGTGAAACCAAACGAAACCAAACAACAAACAGACAAACCAAAAGTAACAATTTCACTCTGATTCAAACTGTGCAAACTGGCTAATAGATGAGAAAGCGCCTCCGAGAAACCAAAATACCTGCTAAAGATATCGTTTACTAACATGTGACATTAAAATCAAATATATCGCATAAAGTTACAGCTATGCATGTAAGGAGATTATGATGAAGAAAGCTCTGGCATAGCTCTACACTCCCTGTAGATAAGTTCAAAGGGAAGTTCATTAGCAAGTTTCTTTTAGACAAAACAGCTGGCTCTTTATTCTTCATGCTCATGGTTGCTTGTTGTTGACAGTGTTGTGGCCTCTGGGAAAAATCCTGCCATGATTAAAAGATATCACAATGATGACATTGAACAGTAGTCACACAACTGAGCAGGTGACTGACGTGTCATGATTACAGTAAAACGTCTCGGAGCATGGGCATTTCATGTTGAGCTAATGAGCATTTATGTGACATTCCATTTCTATAGCGCTTCCGACAATAAACATTGTCACAAGGCAGCTTTACAAAAAAAACAGCATGTAGATTTAGAGGTGACAGTGGCAAGGAAAACCTCGAAGAAACCTTGAAGAACCAGACTCCAAACGAAACTCTTCCTCTTCTAGGTGTCAGCTGACCGTGAGGTAATAAATCATTACTGTTCTACAACTCTACTGTTATATGCTCTGAGCATATTGCCAATGAGTCACAGGACAGTTCTTTATGATCAGTTCTTAGATACAAGTCTACACTATCCATGTGAGATTGTGTGTGTGTGTGTGTGTGTGTGTGGGAAGCGGTTTTTAGATTATCAAGGCTCCTCGAGTTAACTATGCACTCCAGTGACCTCACAGTGATGAAGTGTGATAAAGATAATGATCCGACACTGACACCATCTTCCTCAGTTGTCTAGCAAGTTGGTCCTAAAAGATTAGAGACGTGACACACGCACATCAGCATAACTTGCCTTCCCACTAAAGCAGAACACATTGTTAAAAATCGAATCTGACAGCATTCAAGTGTTTCAGGGCTGATATTGCTCAGATGCCATTAGCCAGGAACAGACTCATTCTTTCACATAAAAGACACGTGGTTTGAGTACTGCATGATATGACACCGCTCAGATACTGTGACATCCTCCTACTAACCGAGCCGGTTGTCTGCTTCTCCTGCCAAGTTTAGTGAGAACGCAGGCATGCCTGCGACATGTTTTACCGCAGTTTGTGTCAAAGGTTCCGGATTGGGTCGGAGAACAAGTCAGAGCTGACCTGATACCAGTCCAGTGTTTCAGGCTGATATTGGATATCGCTCTTGATCACAAACGGAGTCAGATTCGCTCTCGAAGTTTCATATTGGATCCGTGCATCCCTTGGGATACTGTTTAGATTGTCACTTCATGAACTTTGTTTACCGGGTATTCATAAATTATGGCTTTTCTGGATCCTGATGTCACCAGTCCATGTTGACATTTCCTGCAGCCAGTGAATGATGTTACTCTGCATTGCGTTTTTGTTCTGAGGATTTTATTATGACAGCAGTAATAAATAAATACATACATATATATAGACCGTGGTGTAATTATACCATTTTAACTCTGTTAAATCAGGACTCCTATGATAGCTGGTGGCCTCTTCGTCATGGACAAAAGCTACTTTGAGGAACTCGGGAAATACGACATGATGATGGACGTGTGGGGTGGAGAAAATCTTGGTGAGAGACAAAACCGATGTTTTCTTTTATTTGTTTTTTTTTTTATTCTTCATTTCACACACCACTGCAACACAGAAGTAGCACTGACCCACACATCACAGAGCTGCGCTTTACTCGGAGGATAGGAAATGCAAATGAGGCACGTAGGATTCGTGTATTTGGGCATACGAATGTCAACGATGCTGCTGCAGTTGCATCAGACATGCGAGCGCATCTTTTTTAGCTTGCGAGAATGAGTTTGGTTACTGTGAGAGAAATCAAGCCCACACATTTGGTTTCCTTGTTCATTCACATCCAAATAGCAGCACCGTTGCCCTTTCTCTTGTGTTGCTGTCTCAAAGATTCGCTTCTATATTAAACACTGAAGCTGAAGACTCTGAGGTAAGCTCGGTTTTAGGTTTAGAAGAACATCAGGGTTTAGGAGGGGAAAAATAACCATTACTCATTTCCCAAACAGCGAACTCCTTTCAGCTGAGGTGGTTGTGGAAATGTCACAATCCGGCAAATGGTGCATCCAAGGCAGACTGGAAGGAAATAAATATTTTTCAGTTAACGATGTTTAACAATGTCCATTTCAGCATGAGTAGGATGTGTGTTCCAATTTAAATGCTAGTATTTCATTGCTAGCGCTAGTGTTTCTTAGCTTGATGCCTATGTGATGTGTGTGTGTGTTAGTGGGGATATTTTTATGACCAACAAGAATAGGAATAGCTGACCCTTTTGACCTTGTGAGGACATTTGGCTGGTCCCCACTTCCTTTTAGTTACTGAGGTTAAGCTTAGAGTTAGATTTAGGTGTAGCATGGCATTAATTAGCTGCATTAATAATAATGTCATTTAGTAAATGTCAATAGTAATGTCAAGTTCTTCACAAGGATAGTAAGACAAACGTGTGTGTGTGTGTGTGTGTGTGTGTGTGTTTTCAGAAATCTCGTTCCGGGTGTGGCAGTGTGGTGGCAGTCTGGAGATCATTCCCTGCAGTCGAGTGGGACACGTGTTTAGGAAGCAGCATCCCTACACATTTCCTGGAGGCAGTGGCACCGTGTTCGCCAGGTAGCTGCTGAACACGTCGTATGAGCTGTAGTGGAGCAATCGAAACACACCAGAAAGAGTGTTTATAAAACTCCTATCTCTCAGTGCTTGTCGAATATAACAGGACACAGTTAAGGTGGAGAGGTATGTATCTGCAGCACATTCAGGAAACAAAATGGAGCCTACAGGGGAGTGTGGCTCAGGTGATTTGCTCCACCTAGTGGTTGAAAATGAGTACTGATCCTATACATCGTGAGCCTCAATACTACGTACAGACTTGCCACACTTTATGCATTTTGCATTCGAGCTCCACAATTTAGCATCAGTATACACTGGTATGAGTTAGCACTCAAAAATACTCCAACAGCGCAGTCCTCATTCTCCCCCCATTAAAAACAGCAGATGAGCCATTCCACGTATGAATCTGGAATGACTGACAGTTTTGAACTCTCCAGTATTAACTAAAATGTCTTGGAAGCTCCGCCCCTTCCCCTCATCTCACATTAGTAATGTTCTTCCCAGCGCTCTTGTCTGATCTCAGTTTTTTTGCTTGAAACGTGCTTCGCTTTCTGTCAAGGTGAATAGAGAATGTTTTGAGTTCATTAACGTGAAATACAATCTGTCATTGTCCAAGTTCAAACAGTGTAGTCAAGCCTGGAGTGCAAGCATATACAGGGTTTTACGGTAACCACCAGGTGCTTGAGGGGGGAAAACACCTGCTCATCGGTTGTAGTTAAAATATCGAAACTAGAAATGTTTACATGCGCACTTTCTTATTAATTGCTGTACATAACATCTTTTTCCTCAAATAGGAAGAAAGAAATTGTGCATATAAACATTTCTAGTGTGTCCATCGTAACTAAAGCAAATGTGCAGCCTTTTTTTTCACCTCCAAACCCCTTGCAGGACTGTAAATACATGTAATAGCACTAGTTTCCACTGGACAGTGTGTCACGACTCGGCTCGGCAAATCACACCCACGTTTTGTCACTGTATCCACAGTATCAAACCCATATGCGCCTTTTGATTATCCAGTTCCAGATTTAGTTCCCTCTTTGATAACTTCCACTCTTTGAAGGCTTTCCACTAGATTTTGGAGCATGGCTATGGGAATTTGTGCTCATTCAGCCACAAGAGCATTAGTGAGGTCAGGCACTGATGTTAGGTCAGGAGGCCTGGAGGTCAACGTTCCAGTTCAACCCAGAGGTGTTCAGTGGGGTTAAGCTCAGGGCTCTGTGAAGACCATTTGAGTTCTTCTACTCCAACAATGTCTTCATGGTCCTCAGAGCTGAATAATGCAGAGCATTTGCTGGTCCTGATAATGTATCTGATTGAAATGGCTTCAGTAGTAGTATAGTGGCTTACTTTCTCTTTTGAAATGACACTTTTAAATGCTAAAGGTTTAGATATAATTGTTATAATTGTATAATAATATAATTGTATAATTGTTGATTAAAATCAGCCATCTTCAAGTGCAACTTCAAGCCGAATACCAGATGGCTTCCTAATCGCCTTGTTTGCCTCCCACAAAAATGGGACTCTCTGTGTTTTTGTTCTATTCTGATGTTGTCTGATAAAGTTTCTACTCAAGCTTTTTTTCCCACTGAAGTTAAAGCAGGCTCCCATACATGTGCATTACGGGAAATTTGCTGTGACTCATAGTTAGTATTTCCTCATGAAAGACACACAGCAGTGTTTTAACGACAAACAAAGCTAAAGTCCTGGATTTGGATTCGTTTCCACTAACCATTTCTGATAAATCAGAGTTAACAGGGAACTGACCTCTCTGCCTCACTGAGTGTTGTTCTGCCCCCTGCAGGAACACCAGACGAGCAGCAGAGGTATGGATGGACGATTTCAAGAATTTTTATTATGCTGCTGTACCTTCTGCAAGGAATGTGCCCTATGGCAAGTAGGTGTCTCTGCATTTTCACTTACGAAGTCCATTTACTTCTATCTATCCAGAGCCATTGTAAGCTGATGTAACTATATAAGCTACGTTTTACTTAAAGGTGTGCAGTGTGCATGCCTGTGTGCTCACCTTTCTTTGGGTTATCTATTTAAACATCTCTCTTTTCTCAATGCCAGTATTCAGAGCAGGCTGGAAATGAAGAAGAGATTAGGCTGCAGGCCATTTAAGTGGTACCTGGAGAACGTGTACCCGGAACTCAGGTAAGCTGCATTCGTCTTTCTACACTCGTTCACCTTGTTACATCGATGTTTAGCTAATTTATCATGCAACATGCATACAGTTTACACTGTATGTTCTGTACACCATAAAAAAATACAATTCTGTTTTATTTATGTAGCACTTTTAACATTGGACATTGTCTCAAAGCAGCTTTACAGAAATCCAGATATAGGTATAGATTTGCAAGCCAGAGCTGAGACTGGCAAGGAAAAACTCCCTGAGACAACATGAGGAAGAAAGCTTGAGAGGAACCAGAGTCAAAAGGGAACCCATCCTCTTCTGAGTGAGCCCAGATAGTGAGAATATAAATCATTCCCTTTCTACAGACCTCTAAAAAGGTCTTCAGTATAAGCATCAGGGTCTTTTTTTTTATTTCAGTAGAGTTTTAGATTGAAGTCTGTAATATCCAGGTGAGGTTATCTACTGTATAACACATGAGACTTGAGCATAGCAAGTGCAGTCAATAAAACAGCATTACATACAGTATATACACGGGCTACTGGGGCAAGTGTGCTTTTACACACACAAGTGTTTTAAAATAAATGGTTTCAAAAAAACTCCTCAAAAAATGGTCATCCTGTGGAATGTGGCCACAAGACAGGTGGAATTTTTTTCCATGTTGGAGTGGTTCCAAAGCAGTTAGTGAGTGAAATGGAGATGTATGACATGTTGAAGTGAAAACATCATTGGCTACATTGCAATGTATATAGTCTAGGCACACAAACTGCTTGTCTTTCTCATCATTTTCTGACAGCCAAGTCAAACAACCTCCTTATCGCCTGAGTTAGGCTAATATTTAACTTAATATTTACTCTTTATACCACGGTGCTGTTGAGTTCTCAAACCTGATTGGTCAGACGGTGTTGCTAATTTTCTCTAACAGCAGTTCTGGCTGTAATTCGAATTGCAGGATCATATTAATGCTCTTGTTCTAATACATTATCGTTTCTGTAGTAACAACTTCCTCAGGGACTTGTTTGCTAGACCCTATGCATAAACATGTAGTTGTTGTTTCTGGGGAGGTTTTCTGTGAGGAGTTCTTTGTGTAACTTTAATGGAACGATTCTCCAGTGTCGCTCAGTGGTAAAGCTGTATCATTATGCTTTCAGACATGGGAAAGTCTACAGGACAGGAGACTTTGTGCTTTGCAGTTTTTTAGTAACATGACCAGCTGCGTTTTTACGTCTTATCTTTAAGAGAATTTAAAAAGAGGCTGTTAAGGGAGCAACTGTTTGCAAGTGCTGTAATGTAAGTGATAACAGGAACTAACTTATCTCCACATTAAATGTCACTTTACATGGATAGAAAGTATGATGTCAATCTTTCTCAAATATTAATTGTTAGCATTGGCAGATTGCTGTGGTATAACAGGAATAAATCACCTCAAGACATACCATTAGTGGAAAATAATTCATATCTAAGTGGTAACAGTAACTCTGCTTCGTGTTGAGCCAAATCACACCATTCAGAGTATTGTTATGGTTCCTATATATATATGTGTGTGTGTGTGTGTGTGTGTATTTCTTTTTTTCCCCTCACATCAGCACAAGAGGCACTCCAGCCAGCACGTTTTGTGTTTTAGCTTCGTCCACATCCATAGTCTTTAGTTTCTTAGGCATGTTGTTGGATATTTTCAGGGTTCCAGACCATCAGGACATTGCATTCGGGGCTCTGCAGCAGGGCGGGAATTGCCTCGACACGCTGGGCCACTTTGCTGATGGTGTGGTGGGAGTCTACGAGTGCCACAATGCAGGGGGCAACCAGGTAGCATTCAGATCTCAGGTACATCACTAAACATTTCAGGAGTAGCGGGAGAGCGGCAGGTGACACACACGGTCTTCACTGGAGCGAAGGGATCCATGGATGTGAAGAGTGGAGAGTCACTTCAAGCGAACACACACTGCACTATTGGTTGGGAATCACATGTTTATAGCTCCTTTGTAGCCTTTTTCACATGAGCACTTTTTCACAGAAATTTTGAAGTAATTAAATGGGGTGAGGTTAAATGTGAACACAAGCCTAAGTTAAAATCTCTAGCACAGTGTCCAGGAATTTATCAGGATGCTCATGTGTGAACAGAAGCCGATGCAGTTATTCATACCATAAGGTGATAAACCATGAAAAATCCTGTATAACTGAGCTTTGATGGTAAGTGTAAATGTGTGCATCCTGGTAAAATGCTGATCAAGTGCTGCAAATGTGAATGACACACATTCCAAATGTTACTGGTAAAATTACAGCCATAACGTGAGCGTGACAACGCAATATGTGCCTTGTGGCACAGTGACAATCCTCAAGTATGAAGTGCTTTGAATATTCACCTCCGTAGACGACCATGATGATATGAATGAATGACATTTCTCTGAATGTCTCATGAAATCCCTCTTTGCTCCATGTGTTCAGGAGTGGGCCTTGACTAAAGATAAGTCGGTGAAGCACATGGACCTGTGTCTGACTGTGGTGGAGCGTATGGCAGGATCTCAGATCAAACTGCAGGGCTGCAGAGAAAACGACAGCAGACAGGTGAGTGAAGCACGTCGGAATCTGATGTAACCACACTGTGAAGTGGAATGAAAGTCCAGCCTGTGGCTGACTATGCCTGTCAGACTGAAGGTTTATTTATTTATGTTTTTTTTTTTTTTAAATTGAACCCATCCTTCTTCATTGGAGGACAATAAGTACTTTGTGAACAGTATGTAAACTTATATTTAGATATTAGATATTTTTTTGATAGTAGTAGCCGAGCATGGTACTGGACTAATGACTGATATCAGTATGGGCATTGATTCAGCCCTAGTTAACACCTCTTTTGCTCGTGTGTGTGTTGCAGAAATGGGAACAGATCGAGAACAACACTAAACTGCGACACGTGGGTAGTAATCTGTGCCTGGACAGCCGGAGCGCCCGTAATGGGGGCCTGACGGTGGAGGTGTGCAATCCCTCTCTCACTCAGCAATGGAAGTTCACCCTCAACCTGCAGCCCTAGACCCTAGCCCCTGCGTCCTTCGTCCTTGGCAGGTCACAGAGCAGCGCGCGGTCTTTGAGAGAACGCTGCCCAGCCGCAGTGGGTCTGCTCGCCCCTTCCCCCTCACCCAGGGGCTATGGGGCCAAACAGACACAAAAACAAACACAAAAACTTTTTTCCATCCAACTATATACCTCACCATTTTATTTTTTTGGTCCAGCTCTTAATTGAAATGCATAGGATTTGAGGTATTTTATTTTCTTCCTATTTCTGATGCCAGCCAAATGGATTTGATTTTTGTTGCCCTTCTTTTTCTCATTTTTTCATCCTTTTTTTCTTAGGAATTTTTTTTTTAATTAATCAAAGTTGTTTTTGTTTCATGTAACCAATAATGTTGAATGTAAGTGACGCACCACAGAGGCTTCTTTTGTGATTGGAGAAAAAAACGAGGACCTTTCCTGTTTAGTTCCGCCTTCTTAGCCCAACACAGGGGTGTGTGTGTGTGTGTGTGTGTGTGTGTGTGTGTGTGTGTGTGTGTGTGTGTGTGTGTGTGAGAGGGAGAGAGAGAGAGAGAGATTCTGCAGGCCTCTGTGAACACTGTGTACAGTCTGTTCAACAAACAAACAAAAAAAAATCAGAGGCCAGCTTTGTCTTTTCCCCCCAGCAGCTTCTAACAAATTGTCATTCTATCTACTTTGCATCTTGAATGTGCAATGAAGAAAATTCTGTTTCCTCTTTGAGCCTCAGGAGTGTTTTGGTGGAGAAACAACAGGACACCATGTAGTGCTCTGCGCTACCATTCAGCATCGGTTGCCTTTGTCACGAAATGGAAAATAAGATGTACTTTCGTTTATTTCCATAATCATCACATTGTCCTGTCACGAGGATTTCTTGATTCAAGTCATAATTTGTAGATTTGCATTACGTAGAATCATTCCACTGACGAGATGGTAACTGTACCCGTGTACTGTTTCAGTTGCTTTGATATGAAAATGTATTTGTGCATTATGTTAGGGTCAGCGTGCGGTCACCGTGATCAACCCGAATCCCAGTGGCAGGACCTGTTCAAGGTTTGATCATGGGCTTCCCAAAACAAGAGACAGGAAATGGTTGCAGATGGTTTAGTTTGTGTATTGCACATTATATTTTACTTGATTTCTTGTTATTTTATTGTTTGTCCTTCAGTTGTTCAGTGATTTAGGTTGACTGCCTTTGACTGTATCCATGCTACTGTAAACAGAAAGAGTATCTGTGCTGTGCAGCTCGCAGTCAGGGCTGGAAGTAGCTGGACCTCAACTGGACTCTGAGAGAAAAACCTCCATGCCATAGGTGTGCATTTCTCTCTGTTATACATCCTCCATACTTTTATGCTTTCTTTCATCAACTAGATCATGATGTTCATTATGGTACTTCACCCAGTGCTGTGGTTCTGGTTAGTCTGTTATAAATGAAGCAAACAGATGAACAGAGAAGCTTTGATTATAGTTCCTTTTTTTCTTTTTTTTTTTTGACATTGGTGTGTGTCTGATTGAGCATAGCCCTGTAGCGTAATTTATTCTAGATTAGGACACATACTGATGAGTCTCAGATATACTGTATTCACCATTTTCACTTTGTTCCTGAGTATTTTTGACTCCACTACATCACCCTGTATTTGTCCAGCTACAGGGAATCTTTTCCACACGTCCTTGGAAATGAATCTAAGGACACTAAGACAAGTTGAAGCCTTGTTGGATTTGAGTTCATCAGTGACACTCTGGCATGAGACTGACTGAATCAGGGTAAAATCCCGACCTGCGTGTGTTTCATTCCTTGTCTGGAGTTGGAAAAGTCAGACATGATGCTCTGCTCTATATAGAGGGGTGTTTTATAGATGGCAAATGAAAGTACGCACTTGTTGAGTTTCACTGGTGAAATACAACTGCCTATGATCATTTTGCCATCACTATGCCAACATTTGAGCAATTTTGTACATTCTGGGAAGAATCCTTTATATGATGTCAAAAAAAAAAAAAAACCTAGGGCCAAATTGTGAGAAATCCATTGCTTATGAATCTGAATTGGAATAAATGTTTACATAGTACACTGTGCCAAAGTTATTTCCTGTTGGGTTCAGTTGTCTCAGCGTACTTCAAAACTAGAACATTGACAGAAATCATGACCCCATATTTCCCCCAGTTTGATTTTTGAACACAGTAAGGAAAAGTCTTGATTGCAATTAAAGGCATGGGAGATATGACGGGGTCACCAGTTTTAAAAGTGTATATGTGTGTATATACAATCCGTATGTCCATGCATGTACATATAAACAAGTACAGTTGCAGTTACTAGTGATTTGGTTAACTGTACAGCGCTTATATTTGTCCTTTTGTTTTATAGATATGGTGAAAGGTTTACTTTGAATGAGGAAATAATTAACTTAAATAAAAGTTTATATATAATCAGTTGTGTTAAATGTAAAGTGTCTGTGAATAAAATCACTGGGTGAATGTGTGATTTGAGGTGATCTACCGACCACATGTGGCTGTGGCATCGTTGGGATTCAAACTTTTACAGATTTCTTCCATCTGTCAAAGAAGTGCCACTGAATAGGATTCACAATGCCATCACTTTGTCTTCAGTACTATATAGGATGTATTTCAAACTTCAGGACTAAACTAAACTAAATTAAACAGTAATTAAATACATAAATAATTGGGAATGTGGCACTGTTCAGAATCAACCAATCACATTCAAACCCATGTTAAACACTAATTAGTATACACCTATGCAGCTGTTCCTATAGTTTCCTGACATCATCTTGGTATCATAGAGCTGGAAAAGCCATGGGCCACAACGAGCTTACAAAGTAGGTACGGCATCTCTTTGTTGAAAAATATCAATCAGGAGACGGTTACAGAAAAATTTTTCCAAGGCATTGGATATACCATGGAACACTGTAAAGACAATAATCAACAAGTGGAGAAAATATGGCACAGCAGTGACTACTAAGAACAGGACATCCTTCTAAAATTGAGAAGACCAGGAGAAAACCAGGCAGGGATGGCGGCCAAGAGGCCTACAGCAACATTAAAAGAACTGCAGAAATTTATGGCAAGTACTGGTAGCTCCCTAGCTGTGACAAAAATCTCCCGAATTCTTCATATGTCTGGGCTATGGGGTAGAGTGGCAAGATGGAAGCCTTTTTAACCAAAAAAAACACATCCAAGCCCAGCTCAAGTTTGCAAAAAAATAAAAATAAAAAAAGTACAATCTCCCAAAAACATGTGGAATAATAATAATGTTATGGTCTGATGAGAACAAAGTTGACCTTTTGGCTGTAATGCCAAAAGATATGTTTTGATCAGAAACAAACACAAGCACATCACCATAAGAACACCATCGCCATGGTGAAGCATGGGGGCGGTAGCATCATGCTTCCAGGCTGCTTTTCTTCAGTTGGAACTGGAGCATTAATACCAGTCAGTTCTGATGCAAAACCTTAAGGCTTCTGCTAAATTTCACCTTTTAACATGACAATGATCCGAAGCACACCTCAACAAATGAATGGCTTAACCAAAACAAGATCAGGTTTTGGAATGGTCCAGCTGGAGTCCAGCTCTAAATCCAATCGAAGATCTGTGGGATGACCTGAAGAGAGCTGTGCACAGGAGATGCCCAGCCGACCTGACAGAGTTAGAATGCTTTTGCAAGGAAGAATGGCAAAATATTGCCAAGTCATGATGTGGCAAACTGAGAGATTTTACCCAGAAAGACTGAATGCTGTGATAAAATCTAAAGGTGCTTCAACTAAGTAGTAGTTTAAGGGTGTACACACTTATGCAACCAGCTTATTATACATTTTTAAAAAATTTTTCCCCTTTAGTTTATAGGCTGCAATTTCACAATAAAGATAGAAAAGGTTAACAGGGGTGTGTAGACTTTTTATATCCATTGTATAGTAATATATAATTTATACAGCAATATGTTAGCTATTATTATTATTATTATTATTATTATTATTATTATTATTATTATTTTGCCCATCCAAGTCAAATTTGCATGCATAATTTGACTCCTCTATAGGCATAGCATCAATATAGTGTACTTAAATGGAAAAAAAAAGTCACATTGTTGTCCTGAAAAGGTATTTTAATATCTGCAACAGTGTTACTAGACACATTTAAAAATTACTGCTCTACTTTCTTATATACCATCAGCAGCTGACCCACACTTTTTAACTTGCCTATTGATGTTTGAAGCTTTTTTTATTATTATTATTCTTTAAACTGTGACTATAAGTGTCTCTCATCCTGCCCTCAAGCTCTAGATTTTGAATAATGCGTCCTGCAACTGAGAAAAATACTCCAACAACTGAGTAAATCCTTCCAGATCGGCTTCCTCAGCAGCTGATCTTATCCCCTGTTTGATAGGACCTCTGCTGCACATCGTTAATCAGACTTTTATTCCACAATAAATCCCTGCAGTGTTTGTGCTATGGCACATGACATCCTTAAGGAATTCTGGACAGAAAGCCAAACTGGGTGAACATGTTATATATGTGAATAATGAAGCACTATTACTTTGTTACTCTAATGTTAAGTATCGATACTTGTTTTTTTCCTTCACCTAATATTGGACTTTTACTTTCTACAGCTCAAACTTCCTATTCCCTACATTCTTAAACACTACATTTGTCTATAATCCTAGAGCGGTGACTTTTTAGCATCAGACAGCTTCAAGGAGACAATCTGAATTCTTAACAAATGTAAACTTTAACAGATGAGACTGTAAGAATGAGACCTGATCCTTATTACTCTTACCCCTCTGCTACTGCTATGGACACCTTATATTAAGGCAGTTTGTATTGTGACAGCTAGCTATTAGCATCCATCGGCTATTATCATGCTAGCTAACGTTTGAGAGATTAGGAATATAGCTGTTGTTACTTCACATTAGCTAATGGTTTCTCATGATACTTGAGCAAAAGGCGGTAATCTACCATCAATACTAAAATTGGCAGATGACTGCACTTTTACTTTCATACTTTTAGTAAATTTAAGAGTTTCTACTTGAATGAAGAATTTGAAGCAGTACAACTGTTACCGGGGTATTATTTTAATTTAGACTTGCTCTTTCGGATTTATTACTTTTACCAACCCGACCATACTAGAGGCAAATAACAGGACCATATTTACACTTGCACCCTGAATGGTGTTTAAAAAAAAAAAAGCGCCATGTCAATTTATTTGTGTGCAAATTGGTGTAAAGTTACACTGACAAGGGTGAAGGAAAGCTCAGACAGAAGTGTGGCAGTCATGGGTGAAAATTACACAGAACATTTCCACACAGGTTCTTCATCAACATTCACAATGGGAAGACACGCGAAGGGTTTTACAGCAACACACGCTAAACTCACTACAGTCATTCACTGCTGTGGAACTTCATAGCTAGAGATTATGTACAATGTTAAATGGTTCTTTATCATGTTTTGACATTTGGTCCAACGTAAATGATCAGGTCTTAATTATGAACAAATAGTAATTAAACTAATTGTGTACAGATCTTTTCCTCCTCACATACTGCAGATGCTCAGCTTTGATGCCAGTCAACTGCACATGTCTATATGATATGTCCCAGCTTATTAGCAGCCTATGAGGACAAGATCTGACTTCATAGGTACAGGTTTTATCAAGCTATATTTTTAAATCCTAAGAGTTTTTACCAGCTGTAAGCATGGTTTTAAAAGTTTACTGTTTTCCTCCTCCAGTTTATAATCTATTGCATTGCAGTACATCACTGTAGTTGTAAAGCCCTGAGGTTTCCCAAGACTAAGCTCTCACAAGGACAGACGAGTCCTGAGATTTACATCAGACTCATTTACATCATATTGTCCTACCAGTGGAGTCCATTCTCTTCTCTTCCTCCAAGCCTCTGTCTGAACAGTATCGTGAGAGGAAGAGTGGTACTAATCCCATAAAGCCATTCACTCATGTTTTCAGATCATATGTTGCATCCCAGGAAATAAGCATTAGTGGTAGTCATCTATGTATTATATGACTACCACTAATGCTTATTTCCTGTGATCGTCATCTATGTATTAGATTGCAGTTGGTCAGCAGTACAAAAACATTGCAATAAAGTGACACAAAAGCTACCAAGGAATAGAAACAAACAAGACCTTAGAATTATAAGGTGCTATCTGACAACTCTGTGATTTAACATATCAAGGGGATAAAAATTAATTCACAAATTCCAAATTAAAGCAATTAATTCTGGTATAAAACTTTTCAACATGGATTCATTGGCAGGCCAATAACACATTTATAACTAATTGGGTAAAAACATAGAACCTTCTAATTCCTCTAAGATCTTAAAATATATACAATGTAATCATATTAATAAAGCTCTCATGATTAGAGGTGTGCATCAGGACCAGGATCCCACAAGACCCAAAAAAATAAAATAAAATACAGGTGGTCTGAAATGATTCTCACAAGACAGAGAAAGGCCATGGTCATTAACATGAGTGTGTTGGACACAACCGGACTGCTTGTGCTACACGGCATGGAATGGGTAAGCTTGGTAAGAACTCCTGGGGCAGGATCAGTTACAATTTCTTTGGGAGTGGGTGGAATTGTTCAGAATTCCTTTGGCATCAGACAGGATGGGTCCGAATTGGAGGGGGAAGGATCGATCACAATTTCTTTTGGAGGGTGTGTGATCAGACAGTATTCCTATGGGAGTGGGTGGAATTGTTCAGAATTCCTTTGGCATCAGACAGGATGGGTCCGAATTCGGAATTTGGAAGCAAGCAGAAGGGGTCTGTCAATTCTCTTGGGAGTGGGTGGTATCGAAAAAAAATTCTCTTTTGCAGTGGGCGGGGTGTGTCATAATTGTTTTGGGAACAGGTGGGATTGGTCAGAATTCCTTCAGTAGTTGGTAGGATTAAATAAAATTCCTTTGACGGTGTGCGGGGTGAGTTAGAATTCTTTTGGAAGCGGGCAGCATGGTATGGGACTCTTTCGGGCGTGAGATAGATTGGTGAGAATTCCTTCGGGAACGGGCGGGATCAGGCAGAAGTCAGGAGCAGGCACGATGGGTCGGAATTCCTTCAGGACAGGGTGAGCCAAACTTCCTTGGGCAGAATCGGGAATAAAAAACAGTCCTGTGCACACCTCTACTACTGATCACATTAACAGTATATTAAAAAAGACATTTAGAAAAAGATTAAACAATCATTTTGCCTTCAACAAAAATATACAGATAGAAAATATGTTTAATATACACCATATATCATCCTACTTTGTACAGACTGACCATAAAGAGAGCATGCACCATGTTTAACTGCCCTTTCTCAGCATGCTATTTCGTTTCCTCACTATTGAAAACAGGACAGAAGAGCAGGCGATGGCAGCAATAAAGCAGTGATGCAGTTAACAGGTCCAGGCTAACCAGCGTGGACAACAGCTGAGAAGTGATTTGACATGGCTTCAGTGAGTTTTGAGTCCATAACTTCAAGAGCAATAGAGTGTGACAGAGCTGCTCTCTTGTATTTAGACACATTTGCTGCCTTCTCCACTTATTACTTATTTGCCAACAATTTAAGTGCATCTGCAATCCTTTGGCATCCATCTGACACAGTCAGGGGGTCAGTGTCATATGTGGCCATCGCACAGTGATATGGAAGAAACTACAAGCAAAACTACAAGTGTACAAAGCAAAACTTACAAGATTGCTTTTAGTTTTTCACTCCAGTGAATCTTCAGTATCACTTTGTCTGAAGGCCATGAGCATAATGCTTATTTCATGGCGTACATATCTGTTGAATAAAATTTCTAGAAAAATGCACCAGTATATATGAGAAACTATTGGCCAGATGAGCAATGTTTGACTTACATAATTACTAATGTACGGCAAACTAGAAAGCTAGTTAAGTGCATTAATGCAGACTAAGGAAAATGGATGAATATTGGATTGCGTTTGGTGAACTTTTCGGCTCTTAGCTGTTGTGTTCTGTCCTTGCATCTCACAGAAAATATTATTCGAGCATCACTTACAACACGTGTATGTTTCTGATTCTGAAAAGATCATCTGTCAGTTCAAGCATGCTAATTAATCTGCCTATTAGAAACTTTATCCTTCAACCAGATTGTGCCTTGGCCAATGTGTTTAGTGCAGCAGGTGGTGGGATTTGGAAGTGCACACTGTAGTTAGAGTATCAAGGCGCATTGCACCACCATGAAGTGCATTAAGTTTAAACATACACACCAAATGAAAACGTTTGTAGAACATGGCATCTTGTCTAACAATCAACTATAATTTACAACAACAAAAATAGTCTGGTGGTGAAATCTCCTCGTCCTGGGCTACTGACTTGTCCAGTCCTATGATGTAGGTAGCCTTCCAGTGAAGCGTTACTGAAAGTTCTTCAGATTTGGTTGCACGTTCCCTAACCACTACGATAAAGATTTCAGATAAAGATTTAGCCATATTCCTGTCAGAACATTTCATCATTGGCTGAAGTGTAGGACAGAGCGGCTTAGACAACCTGAAGCGATTGATTAAATGAGTCATTCTGAAATGTAAGAAGCATCTCGTTGCCATTTCGTAACCTTTACCATCTTCCTTGTTCATTTTCACAAGGCAGTCAGATGACGGGCAGGACTCAGTCTCCTGATAACCTCACTCAGCCTAACATGATACACACAATGAAATCTATTTACAAGCTGTGTTGCTCTCATTTACACTCATTTGCTCCTGCATTAAAATTTCTCAAAGCGTGAATAATAATGGATGATATTGCGGATAATGATAATGGAACGAAGAGCACACACTTCCCATCCTATGGCCTCAGAAAATCCACATAAACTCATATTCCTCTTTGTGGATGTGGCAAATTTGGTTATGCATTTATTTGGAGTCATCATATCATTTTGGTCTGTTTTATACATTTCCCTTGGAATCCAATGTGCAAAAATCGAAAGGGAAAGTGCATGGTTTTAATATTTCACTCACATGTGGCCATATTTTAAATCAGGCTGAACATGAAAGACCTTCGCTGGAATAAATATTAGGTACAGTTAAATGCAAAAGTTTTTATTTATACCCCACTGGTTTCTCGATATGTTAAACATTTAGTCGGAGGTGCCAACATTGCTATCAAGGAAATCCCAGCAGGTAAAGAGAAAAAAAAAAAACAATCTGTGCGTATGCTAGTGGACGAGGCAGATAGTTTTTTTCCCCAAGCAATAAGCACCTATTCCATTTCTTAATGACCGAAGAGATCATATTCCTGCCCAAGGGTAAAAAAATGTAAATGCTATGGCTTGACTGTAAATGTTGGCACCTCTGCACATTTTAAATTTATGTACAGAAATGAAGTTAAAAATGAACAGAAAATAGTTTGAAAAGATGTTTTGGCATGACCCTCTTGGTCTACAGACCTGATTTAAATAAAGGCAATGATATCTGACAGACTTTTAATAGATATGTCAAAAGAATGGCCAATTCTCCAGCAGAGATAGAACAGAGACATGTCAGGAAGACTGTGGGGAGACAAATATTAAAATCAAGGCTATTCCAAAAGCTGTTCAGAGCACAAGGAAGAGATTGGAGGCACCTATAAAGGTAAAGGGTTGAAATACAAGTTATTAGGGAGAGGGAATTTTTAAACATTTTTATTTTACAATACTAATATCTGAGCATACACTATTTGCCTTATTTTCCCCTTTGAGGAAACACATCAATGATACACTCAATGTCTTGCTGCTATAAATCATCTTCATGTTGTCCTAAGGGTATACAAACTTTTGCACTCAACTGTAACAGCAAAGTTAAGCTATTTTAAAAAATGGCAAGAAATTTTGGAAGACTTTGAAGCTTCCGTTTGAATGAATGTAAATGACACTACATTCTTCATTTCCACTTAGGAATGATCATCGCTGTGTGTAACTTTTTTTTTTTTCAATATTCTTGCGACGTACAGGAGCAAATCCACAAAATGGTTCACCACAGGGCTCAAACTACACAAACACTATGTCATAAAAATCATCACACATTTACAGGGTCGTACACTCACGTTCATCATGCAGCAGAAGGACACACAGACAGTCGGATGGCGTATATACAGGGTCCTGTGGTGTACAGTAGGAGGGAGGCTTATCATGGAGAGACAGTGAGGACTGCTGATTTTAAATACACTTGGCACGGCTTTGATTTGTCACAGATAGAAGGTGTGGAAACGTCATTAGCGTAAATAATGACAGCCCCTAACAGCTCCAGGTCAGTAGCTGTCACTGTCTGTGTGTGTGTATGTGTGTGTGTGTGTGTGTGTGTGTTAGACAGCACGCGGTCACTTCACTCTGTAGGTGAGCAGTCGTCCAAGTCCAGTAGCTCCTTGACGAGCCTCTCGCCGAACTGGGCACGACTGTAGCGTTTAACATGATAGGCGTCAGACATCTTGTAGAGGATGTAGGCGTTGTTGATGGCAATACTGATGGTAAGCCAGAAGACCTGCTGCCACGTCTTGTTGGGTTTGTGGAAAATGAAGTACCTGCGTACATTATTCAAAACACTGCTCATAATATCTGGGATATGTATACATATATCTCTATTTTCAAGTAATATAGCATGACGAATACAAAAGAGATGTAACTGAATTGTAGCGAGTAAACTTTAGAATACCACAGTGTTGCCACATTGTCAATTCTGATTCTTAAGAAAGCGTTGATTAATTTTTCTATAAAAATTCTTCTGACAGTAGTGCAGGCTAAAATTTAAATCACAGGTTTATAATTACAGACGTCTAATAGTTTCTATAGCAACCACTTATTCAGGGATTGGTAAGGTGGACATGAGACATGAAAAAAAAAAACATGTAATTGTTGATGTGGTGTAAGTTTTGTGTAAGGACATGTTTATTTAGGAGATACGTATTTTGTAACGATATGCCATAATGTATAGAGCACCAACTAATGAAGTAAACTCACTTGCTGTACTTGTCATCATATTTGCAGATGTAGCTCAGGTGTGCAGCGAAAGCTTCCACAGCCAGAGGACATGGGATTTCTCCACTCTTTCTCTTAATGATCACACCTAAAACCAGAGAACAAGTGTCAGGAGGACCTAGGTACATCAGCCGTATGTCCGTCACCACACCCTATGCTATACGCTATGTGTTATAACCTGACTGCTGTGGAAATTTTTAGGAAATATAAATCGTGATGTATACATACAGCACAGTTGAGAACATGATGTGCACTACTGCAGGTAGTGTTTAAACCAATGGTTCTCAAAACAGTCCTCAGGTCCACATATCATCCACGTGTTTGCTCTGTGCCTGTGTTCTGTGAGATCAGATTGAGCAAAAATATGGATGGTCTAGGTGTACTCAGGACTGGTTTGAGAGCCACTGTTCTAAACAATAACACCAGCTGAATTCTGAACGTGCACAAACTTCTTCTTCTACTACTTTTGGCTTTTCCCTTCAGGGGTGGCCACAGCGAATCATCACTCTCCACCTATCCCTATCTTCTGCATCCTCAANGCAGCTCCATGTCCAACATTCTCCTACCGATATACTCACTCTCCCTCCTCTGAACATGTCCAAACCATCTTAATCTGCCCTCCCCCAAACGTCCAACATGAGCTGTCCCTCTGATGTACTCGTTCCTAATCCTGTCCAACCTCGTCACTCCCAAGAGAACCTCAACATCTTCAGCTCTGCTACCTCTAGCTCTGACTCCTGTCTCTGAACGTGCACAAACATAAAACATTTAAGAAGGTGCTAATATAGCCGGTTAGGAAGAGAGAAATATTTTTTTTATATATATATATGTGCGTGATGAACTTCCCAAAACTTCCCTTTGGGCTAGGAACTATAAATTAAGGTGTTTTTTTTGTCAGTTGGGACATTTATCTGAGTTGCGTGCTATACTTTCCGTGGGAGTTACGTCAGCCTCAGACCGCGATTAGACGCTGGCGAGGCAAGACACTCGAGTTCCTCTTCTCTTCTCCCAGTTCAAAATGGTATTTAACTCGAGTGTTAACTCGGTTAAAGTTAACGAAACATTAAACACAACATGTTCTGAGTCGATTATACAAATCTATTTACATGTATTGCGAGTT
>CM074947.1:7953689-7982050 GCA_037577455.1 Pangasius macronema
ATACACTCCGCTCCAAGCCTCCAAACCTGTAGGTGGCAGAAAACAGTTCTTAGTCATGCACTCAGAATCCAAACCTGCGGGGGGCAGAGAGAACTGGATGCGAGTATACTGCTTCCTGTAGAAGATTCAACCCCTGCATACCTGCACGAGAAATGTTGGCGAACAAAGGAATTGCACTGAAGAATCATACTAGCTTTTTCAACCATGCAACTAAAACAAAAGAACTCAGCTCGTGGATCAGCTACTGAAGACGCAACTGGTAGGAGCTTATATGAAGCTTATATGTCAATTGGAAAAGCTGAATTGTTGTTCAAGTTATTTCAGTTGTGTTTAAATAGTTTATTATGATTGTTAGACTGCCTACTTATTTCATTCGTTGAAGGCAAGCAACTTGAATGTTTAGTTTGATTAATATCTTGTTATACTATCATGGCTCATTGGTTGTATTGAGAAACTTTAAAGTTTGAGTTCATGTTTGTATATATGTAAATAGTTAAGTTGTTTGTACATGTTATATATATATATATATATATATATATATATATATATATATATATATATATATATATATATATAATGAAGTATACTTAATCTGCAAATTTTTTTTTTCATTTTTGCTATTTACAATTTTGAGTTGTTTTTGAAATTGTTTAATGAAATTCTTTAATGTAAGTTTAATGTATCTTCAGTTTTAAATGCTTCAAATGAAACAGAGATAATTATCTGAAAATTATGAGAGGCAAAACTTGTGGAGATATCAGCATTTCACAGCTTAACATCCAACCTGTGAAAACATGTAAAGGTAAGTCATTAAGCTAGCTGAGTGAGCTAGAAGAAGAGGAAGCCTTTATTTGTCACATATACATTATAGCACAGTGAAATTATTTTATTCATATCTCTAAGTGTTGCTACAGCCTACACATAACATTTGGGATAATGCATAAGTGGCATCTTTGCTAGATAGCTAATTATGTAGCTAGAAGTGCATGAATTAACATGAGCTAGCTAATGAAACCCCAAAAGCATTTGGCTAAGTTAGCTATCCAGCTAATGTTGCCTTTCTTTACATACCATTGATTATCGAGGTGATGGTCACTTTAGTACAGCTCATTTGGTTAGTTCACATAATTAAAAAGTAGAAACTACAATTCTCAGTTCTGTCAATTGTAGATATGAAAACTAATTTTTTTAAAACTAAGTAATTTGTAAAGTAATTACTTAAGTAGTTTATCACCGGATGACTTTTTACTTTTACTTGAGTAATTTTCTTGACCACTACTTTTACTTTTAGTCAAGTGAATTATTACTACAGTAGCAGTACTTCCCCATCTTCCCCATCTTAAAAGCTGAAATAAAGTCTCATTCCACTTCATGATGTACAGTTTCACCTACATTGTTAGTAGGTTAGCTACAGTCTTTTGTCTGTTTATATGTGTTCAGTATTATATAAGAGCATGGAAAGGTGAATGGGAATCAACAGAACATTTTAATGTATACGGTTACAACATAAGCAGCTTAAACTCATTCCAGGGATCATATATCAATGAGCTCGTCCAAAAATAACAGAATTACATGCTGATCCCACACTCTCTGCATCCACCTTTTCTGGGCTCCACTTTGTTTGCTCAGATGTGGACGTGTTTATTATGAGTGAGTGGGGTCATTTGAGGCTGACTCTAACCCTCCTCATGGACTCATCCCTGTCTCATAACACATCTGGGTCTGTTGTAGAGCTGTAAGCTAGTCATCATGACTGTAAATGAGCTGGGTTCTGACTGCTCTAAACAAATTAGAATGTTTACCAATTCAGGTTTACTCAGGTTTGCTGTACTTCTGCTTGGAGATTTCTGCACTTGGGACTTACTTTCTGCTGTTGTGGATGGTCCCGCAAGGATACACTAATACAGCCGTAAAAAAAATTATTTATTATTATTATTGCTGTTTATTAGTGCTTTTTATTTCTGAAAAGGTCCAAGTTGGCATTAGAACTGAATAATAATAAATACAACTATGTTAATTGTAGGTTGTGATTATCCACTACTGTAACAAAATAATAATAATAATAATAATAATAATAATAATAATAATAAATGATAGAACTCCTGGTTATTATGTCTCACCCTTGCTTCATTAGATCCCATCTGACTAGTGTAGATTTGTACTTAAGAAATGCTTCTGTAATCATAAAGACTGTCCTGTGGCCATCCCAGGACTCGTATTCACAATATTCTCATACTGAACATCCTTTACACTTTTTTGCCTTTACACTTCTACAGCTATACACCGCTCAGCCATAATATTAAAACCACTGACCGGTGACATGAATAACATTGATTGACTCGTTACAATGGCACCTGTCAAGGGGTAGGATACACTCTTTATAGTATTTTTTTTAATGTAGAAACATTTAATTTAATTATTTTTGAAGGCATCTCTGCTCTATAGCATTTCTTTGCACAGAACTATACAATGCACATATTTAGTACTCATTTACACACTGCATAAGGAAGGCCTGCAGTATAAGAAAGGATCCCTACTCCTCAGGTGTTCACATTCCTCCCATCTAAAAAGCACAGGGAAGAGAAAATGCCTAGAGGTTCTCAGCTGCATGAGGTACATTTGCATAACACTTGGGCTCTGTCCCAACCCAAGGTCAGGGAGTTGTGGGTGTACCCTGCCATGACTCTCCATAATGTACAGCAAGACACATTCAGACTGAGCCATTTTGCATTTCATCATATGTAGTCATATATTGCATAACAGTGAATCAAACTTGTATCAGTCTTTTTTTTTTTAACTTTTTAGCTGTCCCCTAATGTACTAACACAACCTTTTCAACAAAACAGTATGTTCATATTGTATTTCAGAGTGCTACATTGTGGACTTTAGCAGCATATGACCAAGTATTTATCATCAGTTCTGTCTGGAAGTGAGGAGAATCTCAGTTTGTGTGCAATGATTTTTTTTTTTACATTGAGGGCTTTGACATTGTGTTCTTTCTCATGGGGAAATTATTTAGTGAGTGATGTTCCAAAATCTGACATGCTGTAGTTACTTAGACTCAGGACAATTTGATCATTGTCTTTGTTTTTCATCATTTTCAGGTTTTCAGTCGTTTCTGAGGTTTCTTTGGCTTTAGAACACACATTTTCATGGTGGTTTTCTTTGCCCTCTTGCTCACTAATTGGTAGACTAGTTGGACAGTTTCCCACAATGGGTTCAATTTGATATTATCCAGGATTCAGGGTGGCAGCTGTTTTACTTGAAGCCTCTTTTGGCCACTTTGTCTTTTCTTTTCCAAAAGAAAGAAAAGAAAAAGTGACATGACCCGTCAAGTCCATATCCATATCCATACTGCAGTCTCCAATTTTTTGATCAGCTTTATCTGTGTTCAGTCAAAAACACACCCATAAATAATACAGACTTTCACTCAATCATTGCAAAATCTTGCTAGTATTTTGCAGTCACATTATTGAGCCTGTTTGCTCTGCATAACTGTTTTCCTAGTTTTGTCTCTACTTTGTTTGATTATTAAGTCTGTCTCAATCTCATCTAGTCTGTTTGCTGATTGCCAGACCTGTGACTGTTTAACATTTTGAATCTGCATTGCTCTTAAATATTTTCTGCTTCAAATGTTTTAGTAAACCCTGTAATTGCATCCAACTTGTATGTTGCTAGAAGTGGAAATATTTACAATATACAGTACTTAGAAAAAGTTCAGCACAATTTAAATTAAGTTTTAAAGTTCCATTTTGATGTACTGACCCATATTTCCACAGGATTATATCTTGTGTGTATGCAACTAGTTCTAATTCTATATTACTGAAAAAAATGTGAATACTGTAGCAATAGCAATGATTACTGATGTACTAAGCTAATAATGCAAATATGCGCTATTTATTATAGTGACTGACACTCATATACTCAAGACTACTTAGGATAGGTATTTACTAAGGAGAGCACAGGCTGGGCTGTGTCAACCCTATCTCATGCAACTTTTCACATATTGTAAGTGTCATCCAGATATGATTTGTGAAGCATCCCTTGGATGAAGAAAATAATGTTCCATTGCTTTAACACAGGGGATCAGTGTTTTTTCTCAGAGTTAAAACCGTAGACATGATGGAAAGTCAGTGGAATGTTTTCTGGCTCAATATGACTTAAAAGAATTCATCAAAATACCTATGATAAACTGTTCAAAGAAATTCAGGTTTCATACCCAGAAATACTTACACCATAGTAGTATTATGTTGTTTACAAGCATATAATGAACACATAATCGGTCAACAGTAAGCTATCTAAGCACTGCCTGGACTTTATCTAAAGTACCTGCTGAGTTCACTAATAAGGTGCATGTTATATATGCACTGTATGCACTATGCAGTTAACCAGAGTATTAAATGAAAATGATGCTCCATTTAAAAGAAACATAGTTACAGAGTAAAAGAAAGCAGTCTGGTATAACGATCATACTCTTTTATAACAGATTAGTAGATAAATGGTGCCAACTAAACTGGTAGTCTTTTAAATTGCATTGTTAACTATAGAAAGCTCTTATTGCCACTACCTTAGTTTATCTATTCACTCTAAGAGAAGAATAATACAAAATATTCTTATTAAATACAGGAGCAGAGTTACCTAGAAATAAATAATAATAATCACTGAAGCACAGATACACTATATGGCCAAAAGTTTGTGGATACCTGACCAGCGGTTCAAACCTGCTCCAGCATGACAATGCTCCTGTGCACAAAGCGAGCTCCATGAAGACATGATTTGCCAAGGTTGGAGTGGAAGAACTTGAGTGGCCTGCACAGAGCCCTGAACCGCAACCCCACTGAACACCGTCGGGATTACCTGGAACACTGTGCACCAGGCCTCGTCCCTCAACATCACATTGCTAATGCTCTTGAAGTTTAATGAGCAGAAATACCCACAGCCACATTCCATGGAAAACCTCCCTAAAAGAGCAGAGGCTGTTATAGCTGCAAAGGGTGGGGGACCAACTTTGGAATGGGCTGTTCAACAAGCATATATAACAAGCAGGTTATAATGGTCAGGTGTCCACATACTTTTGGCCATATAGTGTATCACAATATGTAGTAGGAAAGATTTTGAAAATAGTTTATACAACAAAATTAAAATACTACATATAAATTACAGTATTTATTTAACATCAGACAATTTGGACTATTGTAATGCCTTACTGTCTGGATGTTCCATGAGGTACATAAAGCTCCAGTTATTCCAGGTCTTACTTGAAACGAAACATTTTACCATATTCTGCCTATTCTATCCACAACAAAATTGGCTTCTAGTAAAATGTTTACATCAATTATAAAATACTACTAATGGCCTATAAAGCACTGAATGGTCTGTACCACAATACATGAGAGAACTTGGCCTATTCTGCAATGTCTGCTCAGATCAAAAGTTGCAGGTTTTTTTTATTAGTACACATGAATAAAGTTTACAGCTGGGAGCAGAGATTTTTTCTATAAAACCCCTCAGCTATGAAATAGTCTTCCAATTAGTGCTTGGAACACAGTCTTAATCTTTAAGTCTAGAATGAAAGCCTATTTGCTTAGTCAGGCATATTGTTAAATAACTTTTCTCCTAGGTAAAGGTGAGGACTTGGGGCTTCATGGACATAGAGAGTTATGGTAAAGTGGGATGGTTTGATGCTGTTGCATCCTCTTTCACATGATCACTCAGGTTTGTTGGTGTGGTGGGATGCTTTATGTCCCAGGGTGCCCTCATTCTTGTATTACATTCTGACTCTCCCTTTTAGTTATATTGTTATATAGACCTACAGGAGCTATGCCCACTTGGTCAACCTCCATAGGATAATATCATGCTTAATATTCTGTTTCCTCTTTCTCTCTCTATATATATATATGTGTATTATTAAATACTGTTGAATTTCCTAACAATAGCTTCCTAAAGTAGCTAAATACTGTTTGGTATTAAATGGGGCAGTCATGGCCTAATGGTTAGCGTGTCGGATTTGCAATCTGAAGTTTGTGGGTTTGAGAGTCATGTCTAGCAGGGATTGTAGGTGGGGGGAGTGAAAGACCAGTGGCTACATGTCACTTCAATTCACTTAAATATGGAGACAATGTTGCCAAAAGTGAGTATAATACTTCCAGAAATGACCTGTTTTTTGTTTGTTTGTTTGTTTGTTTGTTTGTTTTTGTTTTTTTAATAAATCAAAAACATTATAAAAAGTTGAAGCCATAAACAAGAAAAAAAAGGCTGAGGTAGGTTCATCAGGTCTGGTGAATGCCAAGGTATTCTGGAGGAAATATAATGGAAAGTACAGAGGAGCAACAAAAAAGGATGAAAAAACTCACAGCAAACCCTTTAATATTTTCCTTTAGCCTCACACATTACACACTGCACACATATCACACACCCTTTACACATAAGTCACAGTGTACATATACACTCTACGCAAAAACACAAATATGGTTTTAATATAATTTACTCTAAAACATTGATATAACCTGAATTACTTTTGGCTCACATCGAAACTGTCATAATACATTTATTAAAAGCATGGTTAGGAATGAGGGCAAAGATGGTTATTATGGTTATTACCCTGAAAATATATTGGTTGTCATTAAAAATATCAAAAGAAAAGCTGAAATGCAATTGTGGGACAACCTATTTTAAGCCCATGACCTGGAACACTGCTACCATTTGAACAATGACTAAGTGCAATCCAAGTGGAGTTTTCTTTTTTCTGAGCACTACAGGGATAATTTTCTATAGCCAAGAGTAGCGGGCTCATGGGAAATGGAATATTCAGGGATACTCGACTGTGAGAACTCCAGTCCACTTTCTGCTAATCACCTTTTGGTTATGTTCTTGAAACCACTTGATCTGGTATATCAATTGTTTGTCATAGAGGACTATATGTTTGACCTTGAGTGATTTCCCTACCTGGACCGTAAACCTCAAGTGATTTCCAAGTTGCCTAATTACTTAACCATCCATAAGCAGAAGTCAGGAACCTAAACCATTTCTCTTCACTTACAAATAGCACTTTTTTACCAGACAGCATAGCAAGGCTCAGTAATCTGAACCCAGGATCAGTATCTCTTCAAATCTGTGTGTAGTTTTCCCATCATATATGACTACCCCTGAAAGAGCTTTTTGGTGGTTTTGCTGTTGTTAGTAAAAGGTGGCAGAATCAGTAAAATGCTACTAGAAATTCAGGAACTGAGTTTGATGTTTGATGATTGTGATGTTTTCACATGTCTTCCTCACAGGGTGAGCTACTGAAAATGAGTTTGTTTGAATGATGATGAGAAACTTAAACAGAGCTAGGTATAACCTGCTTTAACCACACCGATGTTTGACAGCAAACTTTATCCAGCAATGGTACTTCAGCCAAAACACAAGTAGTTATTCATTTTCCATGGCAGTATCCCAAATGTCATGCCTTGGACATAAATGACAAGAAAACATTATTGACAAAATTATGATATTATCTTTTAAATTCAACAGAACTTGGACTTTTGAAAAGATAAAGAATCTTTGGCAGGCTAACACTGTACTATGATTGTTGCACCATTAAAAAATCAATTCTACCCATTACTGTATCATTATCCCTCTACTGCATGAATTATTTATTTATTTTTTATGGATTTTTATTACTTGAATTAGTTCAAGAAATAAAAATATATTTCAAAATAAAAAAAAATTAGGGGGGTAGTTTGTAAATTGTTGCCATATGGCAACAATGTGCAGTAAAGGGTTATCAAGATGATTCTGTGGTTATGCATTTTAACAATCAAATTCAAGTTCACTAATTCACTAATCACTAATTCAAGTTCCACCATACATGGTAAGCTTGCAAAATGATAACCAAAATCAGCATAAGTAATCAGTTACAGCATGGCTCACCCAGGAACAAAATGTGAAATGGTGGTTAAACTTGCAAAGCGCTCAAAAATGATAAGAGAAATTCTATGTATGCATAGTCTTAACTTAACTTGAAGGTTGTAAGTTCATTTTGGGGCTTCCTGAACTCTCTTTACAGAGAGGCTTGGTCCAGGTGGGACTTTACAGAGGCTTGGTCCAGATGGGACTTTAGCTTCCTGCCCATTAACAATGCTTTTGATGATAGAGCTGGAGAGGTGTTACCCTGTACTTACACAGGAACTAAGCCTGTGTCTTCACAGGTCCCCCTGCCATTTAGTTTAGCACATCCTTTATAATCGGTACAACCTGCTTTGCTATCTGATTAACTGCTAAGAGGCCTAAGATAGCAAAGGAACTGTAGTAGTTTCAGTAGTGGAATACTAACTTCTGTGATTGAAATGCTTTAGCACTGAAAGGCATTACAGAATCTGCGTGTAACCTTGATCATGGTCTGCTTCAGTATTTGGATCCAAATCTGAATAGAAGTGATCCATGATCACTGCCTTATTCTCTGATAAAAGAACAACTGTAACATTTGTGTTTCCCTTTTGATAACTACAAGAGCAACGAGTCAAACAGCCAAACAAAATACTTGTGTGAGGGATTATGAGTTACTCTCCTGCCCCAAGCTCTGCATTGTGTCAGCAAAGCATTGTGAGTTTACAGCAGAGCAACCATTTCCTCTTCAGCTAGAACTTAAATCTTAGGTAGCAAGCTAACATGAAGTAGCTACTATTCAATAAATGTGAGAGTCACAATCAAGTGTCAAGTGNAGTGGAGTTTATTGTCATTTCAGCCATATACAAGTACACAGTGAAACGAAACAACGTTTCTCCAGGACCAAGGTGCTCCATAAGACAAACACAGAACAACACAGAGCTACAGGGACGACATAAATTACATAAATTAAATGTAAAATGCAGACAGCACAAGACAGAACAAGACAGTACATGACTACGACGCAGACCAGTACACAGTTCTGTTTGAAAGGGATAAAGTGAGAGTAGTGCAAATATTACAGCTGAGGTAGTGTAAACAGTGTAAACAGTGTAAAGTGAGACAAGACACTGCAGGTCAACAGAGTTATATCAAAACAATCCATATCACAGTCAGGCTTTCTCAGTGAAGGGCTTTATTTTTGTATTGGAACTTTTCCCAAAAAAAAAAAGCATTTAGTTATGTAAATGAGGCTTCATTTGTTCAAATGTCCATACTTTATACAAACCAAAAATATAGTCTTTAGAGAACGTCATGATATGTTTAAAAATGTCCATTTCACTCTTGAACACACTCTTCACAGAAAGACATTTACAGAGCAGTTTGCTGGAATGTCATTTTTGTAGCATTTCTTTAAGTATATAATATCCACTGTTCCCAAAAAATAGTTTTTATGGAATTTGTCAGTATAAAACCTATCATAAATACAAGGTGTCCCAAAAGTGTCCATACACAGGGGACTGTGTGCACCAGCAGCACATCAGTTGTGTCAGTGGATGTCCGTGGACGTCCGCTTCTCGTTCAGTCTGCAACACTTCCAGTCTTTTTGAATTTGTTAATAAGTTTGGCAGCAGTGTCATGTGTGATGTGCTTGCCATGTTTCCTGTTAAAGTCCATCGCAACCTTGCGAGAGCTTCCCGATCCAGCCACGAGAATGAACTCAAAACGTTCTTCTTTTGTCAAAGACGTTCTTAAAGGCTAGCTGAAAAAATATATAATATAGAATGAGTATGAAACATTTTGGATGACATTTTATTAAATTTTCCGTATATATGGAGACCTTTGGGACACCCTGTACAACAATTGGCAACATTTTGAGAAATTCCTCTGCAATATCTTTCAGATATCCTTGGTGCTGAAGAAAAAATTATTTTGGGAAAAATGAGTTTAAATATAAAAGTCATTTCATATATTTACACAGCAGCAAGTGTGGTTTATAATGTGTATAAAGGAAAATGACATGGATATAATAATGACACATAACTTGATATTTATAGCATTTGACAAGCTTTTTAGGGATTTATGAAATATGATTCTGTCAAGTGGGCAGAGCTTAAAGCTTTATGCAAAGCTAATAACTTTCAGATTATGCGAAGGTGGCGAGTAGACCAACATAGTGAAAGATACATTACTGCTGCATTTATATTTTATTAATGCGGTTTAAGAGGAGACATGTTATAGATGCAATTTACCCAAAAGTCTCAAAACAATGGCATGACCAAAATCATCATTTGTATACCTGTTTTTTCTTGTCTTAAGCAGCTAATTTCTCAATACTTCTAATAAAGTGCTCCTATAAATGTAGGTGTGCACCAGATCCTGGATGTGCGCCATACAAGTTCACACAATCGTTTAGGTGCATTTAATGTTACTATGCAGAAGAATTGCTCATCTGGAGCAACAAGCTAAGTGTGGGAGATGAGTTTCAGTGTGTCTGGGTGTATTTTCAGGCGAATGTATTGTGAATTTTCAGGATGACTTTGACGTGGATAAATTCGTGGCGGACTGCAGAAAGCGTGTCCAGCTGGAGGAGATGCGCCAGGACCTGGAGCACTATTACAGGCTCCTCAAAACAGCCATGGTCGAGCTCATCAATAAAGATTATGCTGATTTTGTCAACCTGTCCACAAATCTTGTAAGTTTAGTCCTCTGGCTTTTCTGTGTGAACTTTAATGACAACAAAGTAATTTAACACCGATTGCAGCAAAAAAAAAAAAAAAAAAGTGTTTGGCTTATGATGAAGAGACTGAGTTCAAATCCCGATGACACCACAGCCATCTGGGGCTCATGTATGTGGCAGGGCGCAGCTAGCACTTTCATCTGAGTGGGTTACACTGCAGTGTGATGTAGCCTGAGCAGCAGTTTGGAAAGATGAGGTGGCTGGTTTCACATGTCTTAGAGAAACCACTAGACTAGCAAGTGGGCCGGAATTGGCGAATGACTAATTGTGAGAAAATGGGTTAAAAATTTCCCCCAAAAAAAGTACACCTGTTGCCTTTTACCACAGATGCCATCAGTAACTACTATGAAACCAGTGGGAACAATTCATTCCTCCGGCCAGAAATGAGCTAATTGGCAACAATGTCTGTGTAGCTACATTTTAACTTCATCTCTCTGAATGTCCACTCCTGATATTAGACGCCAGTGTTAATAAGCATTTTTGTATGATAAACTTGTTATTCAACAATAGTAGTATAACCTAAATTGCATTTACACTGTGGGAAAAAATCATTAGTTTTCTGTAGATGTACGTCAGTGAGATTTGGTCTGTATTATGTGTTGAGTTACTGTTTTTTCTGACTCTTTTTTTTTGTGTGTTTAGGTGGGAATGGATAAAGCTCTCAACCAGCTCTCTGTACCTCTCGGCCAGCTGCGAGAAGAAGTGCTGGTAAACTGTTTCAGCACTATGGTTTTGCAGAATTATGCATTTACCTGTTTTCTTCTGCAGTAGAAAAGTTGTATGTCATTGATCTTTAAGTCGTAAAGTCTGTGCCTCACTTTTGCGTTGTTCTGGCTTGCACAGAGTCTGAGGTCATCTGTCAATGAAGTTATCCAAGCCATAGACATACAGCTGGCCAAGCAAGATGACATTCAAAAGAAGAAGGTGTGGTTCTGATTTTTATTATTTGATTTATTAACCTATTGGTTAAAATAAACATTTATCAGTTGGTAAGTGTATNATGTATCTCATTTACTGGACTTCCCATTAGGTTTGTGTATTAAGACTTATGCAAGTGGTTCGATCGGTGGAGAAGATTGAGAAGATCTTACACTCCCAAAATGCCCAAGATACCAATTCTCTCGAAACAAGCAGGTAAATTTCACTCTTTATGCCAGATGTTCCTGAAACAATCAATGATGTAGAGGCCTTGCAAGAATCTGAAATGAAGAAAAAAGAGATTAATATAGTAATGCCAGTCTCTGTTAAGATATCTGCAGTAGATTGAAATGACTGAATGTAAGTAGCTTTAAACACTATCATTATCTCCTAGTCAGTGTTTTGTTGCACATAAAAAAATAAAAGATAAATCCTTTCTTTTTCTATAACATCAGTCTTTCTTTGGTTTTCTGAAGTCCTCTGGTAGCGGGTCAGATTCTCGAGCGGATCGCCACTGAGTTCAACCAGCTGCAGTTCCATGCTGTCCAGAGCAAAGGCATGCCCCTGTTGGACAAAGTGCGCCCGGTGAGCTCAGCTTTCACATGCTTTTCCAGGGCCAGTGTCAGCACTTAAAATCTTAGCAGTAAAGAGAGATAAAGAGGGAAAGATGGTTCCATTACCACCCTGAAATTTATTTTCCTATAACAGGACACCCTATCATGGTTTATACCTCAGCAAATTGCCAATTACTCTTTAAAAATTGTAGTTAAAAAAAAAAGTCTTGCCTTGTTATCTCAAACTGTAATCACAGCGATGCTGCAGCCTTCTGTAGCCAGGAGCCACAGGAAAAAACTGTACTCTGTGGGTGGGAGGGCTAGCATACTCTCTCTCCTGTCAATCACAGTGACACTAGCCAATCGTGAGCATCTGTAAGCTCATGTATGCGGAAGAGGGTAGATAGCGCTTCCCTTTACACGAATGATAGCATTTCACCATGATGATAGTTTATCACTATCAGTATTTTGTGATGTCACACTCCCCTACTTCAGGCAAGTAGAAACAGACGCAATGCAAGACATAGCAGTAGCAATCAGAAGTATAATATGGAGGAATAATAAAAATGAAAAGAATAAAAAAAATTAAAAGTAATATTATAAAGAGGAAAACAGCTAAATGGAACTGGCTGTGATTGTGTCTGATTGTGTTGTGCGTTTCAGAGGATCGCTGGTATCACTGCCATGCTGCAGCAGTCTCTCGAGGGCCTGCTTATTCAGGGCTTACAAACATCAAACGTGGCCATGGTGCGTCACTGCTTGCGCACTTACGCCACTATCGACAAGACCAAAGACGCTGAGGCACTGGTGGGACAAGTCTTAGTCAAACCATACATGGAAGAGGTATATTTCATTTAATTAGCTTACTCTATACTCATACACTACACACAAATGCATACTATTGTATTACACTAGATTAAATGAAAGGTATTACTGTACATTTATACATTTAAGTACATGCTCTCCTTGTCTTTTTGTGTACCAAATATGTACAAAATCTACACACCTGATGGGATTTTGCGGGTCGAATAACTTGTTGTTTATGTCACAGGTCATAACTGAACAGTTTGTGAAGTCTAGCCCTAATGGCCTTCAGACGATGTACGCAAAGGTTCTGGAGTTTGTGCCTCATCATTGCCGACTGCTCCGGGAGGTCACAGGAGGGACCGTTTCTAGGTACGATGTAGTTCATCACATAGTATTGGGCATGCTTGTTCTATTTTTGGCAGCCTATTAAGTCCCTGAGTTACTTTACACAAAGAGCACATCGGCGCTTGAGAAGCTCATGATGACGCAGCAAAATCTCGGCATGGTGCAGCTGTCAGATTCGTATGTTTCGATTATGTTTTTTTGCCCCTGTCAGGGTAACTGAATTGCCCTTCTTTTCCCCACTTTTCAGTGGACTGTGTAGTACCACTTGAACTAACCTCCAAAGCCTTGCCTCAGAGCCTTTCTTGGAAAGGTGCTGTTTGGCAAAGGTTCTGGTAACACCCGAACAAATATTTGTGGAAGGTCTGGGAAAACCCATCACATGTCTCTGTGACTGACTTCTGGGCAACAGTCAAAAATGACGAAAAATCTTTTCTAACCAAAATTGGATTTTCTGCCTACAATATACAACTGTGATATAATAAACCATAAATCTGTTTCACTAAAACAGTGTAGAAATGTTTTTATTTCATCTATAAACTTGCCTAAGCTTTCTGCCTGCAGAGATCATGTCGAGTAAACATGGAGGCAGTTTAGCATGTTTACAGTTTAACAAACATGGCCGTAAAAGGAGTGACTCTTCTTAAAGGTGTTTTAATTACTAGCTAAGTGTGTGGTTCTAGTGCAGCGAATGTTGTGCTCTGAAGAAATTTTTGGTTACGTGCGATAGTGGAACAAGTAGTTAGTTTTTTTTTTGAGAACTTTCACACCCTCTTTTCATTTTTGAGCGTAACAAGATTTTAAAATACTGTAACTTGTGACATATGTGCAAAAGAACTTCACATAGTAGGAACTTGCAAATTTAGCCATGCCCATGGGTTTCCCAGGCCACTATGCATATGGTCAGTCTGCAGATTTTGAAAACAAAGTTTTTACTGAACTTGTGTTATCTTTATACTTAGTGACAAAGTTGACATTGTTCCTGGGTATGACTTCCTCGTTAACTCTGTCTGGCCGGAGACCATTAAAGGCGTAGAAGGCAGAATCCCTTCGCTTTTTAATCCTGGCAATCCAGATGCTTTTTACGAGGTAAAAAACGCACACAAAAACACACACACACACACACAATTCTGCATGATTCATTCCAGCTCTTCATTTTCAGCCTAACTTGGAGCCTAATATGATGCTGAAATTTATAAGTACCATCTCTGTCATTTTACATGTTTGTAAGGTGAAATCATTGATGTGTAAGTACTCGGTTTGGTGAGTGGGTTTTTATCATGAAGACGTTTAGACACTTATACAAGTCACTTATATAAATACATATATATATATATGTATATGTATGTGTGTGTGTGCGCGTGTGTGTGTGTGTGTGTATATAAATATATGTATATATATATGACAGCTGAGTTAGGAGAGTGAAACCTCTGGGGCCAACATTATAAAAAGGTGGTATACGTCATTCCTCTGTTTAGAAACAGTTGTTTCAGTTTGACACGGATGGTTTTATTTATAACTCTTTGTTTTCAAATGAGTCAGTGAGTGGTAAATTCACCACTGCAGCTGTATCTAACAGTAAGAGGTTTATTATGAAAAGAAGTTGACAAGGCCTTTAATTGAAGGCCTCCATCTCCACCAGATGTCCTCCACATACCTGAGCTATTGGCTTGGTCTTGCTGCCTGAGAGACAGTCAGATCTTTTCTCCCCCTTTTCCATGTGCAACCCTGTTTCTGTCTTTTAGAAGATGAGGCTTAGTTCAGTGTCAGTTCACAGGTGTGACACAGGTATACACATGGATTTTCCCACCAAGAACAGAACTCAGGAAATGTCTTCATCATAAATATAAATCCAGTTGCAAGGACATATCACTGTGAGACATTCAGCATGACCTGAAGGACTGTTAACTTTCACAGACATACTTGTGTTGTGCTTCTTGCAGAGGTACTGCATTAGCATGGACTTTGTGCAGAAGTTTGAAAGGCAGTGTGGATCTCAGGCGAGTGTGAAGAGACTTCGAGCACACCCGGCCTATCAAAGCTTCCACAACAAGTGGAACCTCCCTGTGTACTTTCAGCTGCGGTGAGTGACGCTGAGCAGGTCCCTGCTGCCTCTTCTTTCAGTTATCCTGTAAAAATGCTTACAGATGGCTTCTAACAGACTTTTTGGTACATTTTAAAATATCAAGTACACAACAAATTTACTATAGAACTTAACATTATTTGAACTAGTATTTAGGGAAACCTTGTGAATATTCTAGGCTGTGATTTTCATACTTTTTTTTTTCATCAACAAATCAATATCTGTACTTGTATAATCCAGGATACATTTGTGTATCTAAACTAGTTGTCTTTGTTTTACCTAATAGATTAAAGGTGATGATTTCTAATTACCACTGCTATATTTCAAGAAAAGTTTAAGATATTTGTCATTATTACTCACAAATTAAAACCTGTTAATTATTTTCCACTGAAAATGATGAAAATGGATTTTGTGAAATTGAATTATTAAGCTGAAGCAATCATTGTGTAGGAGTTGGACTGTCTGTGCTCTGGGTTGTTTATTTTGAGCCTCAGCTTATTATCAAGTCCATCCTACTGAACCTTACTGTTTGCCAGAAGGGATTTAAATGTAGGCGTATTGTGCAATTGTCAGGGATTAGTCTTGGTAAAAAGAAAAACATGTACTGTGTATGCACAACTGCATTAATATATAACCAGTGTCCATACACATCATTCCATTTGTTGAGCTTTAGTAATATGTGGGGCTTAAAAATAAAAATAAGTAATAGATTGTGCCTTGAATGTGGAATAAATGTTATAAAGTCCATAGTGAATACTTCATGTTGCCAGTGCCACTTTTATGTCTGAAATCGCTCCCTTAGTCACTTGTTTGCACATTCATTATTTACTATATGGACTGTTCTGTATAGAGCACTAAATAGGGGGCAGCAGTAAAACAGATTTCGGTCTGAAATCAGGCAACACTTGCTAATCACTGTTCTGGAAATGCATCATCTTGACCCACCATTACATAAACAGTTTGAACGTGTCCCAAGTGTTCATCCTGTCATCAATCAGAGTGACACTAGCCAAGTATGGGCTTCTGTGAGCTAATGAATGTGGGGAGAGAGTGGATAGCCCTGTCCTCTGAGTGAGTTATGCATTAGCAAAATTGTAAAAAGATGAAGTTGGCTGGCTTAACGCGCTTGTTAGCCCTCCGTCCCCAGGTGAGGTTGTTATCATATGACAGGGGAGAGCTGGCAGGTGCTTGGGAATTGGCAGGTGACACAATTGGGGGGAAAAAGAAAAAAACGATTTGAACATTACAAATTGCCTGACATCCCAAAATCACAAAAATAAAGAAGTATTAAAAAATTGTCTTTAGTGGTTGTAGAACAACTCCTCTTATTAACCATTATTGATGTGTTTGTATGCATATGTTTTTCAGGTACAAGGAGATTGCTGGATATCTGGAAAATGCCACTGCAGATGGATTAAAAGCAGCTGCAGGTTAGTCTCCAAGCAGTCATGCAGAGAAGAGAAAAAAAACTGAATAAACGAAAAACAGAATGACCCTGAGGAAATCTACTTAGTTTGTAATGCTGTGCAAAATGAACTCTTAATTGCATCATATCAGATACTCAGATACTGACTTTTTAAAATGGAATTAGTTGATGGGTGTGTGAGCATGTTTTCATTTCTTAGTGGGAACTAAAACAAATAAAAGAGCCAAAAGGTTTCTTTTTGGAGGTTAGGGTTAGGGTTAGGTTAGGTGTAGGTATGATGTTAATTAGCTGTATTAATAATTTTGTCACTAAAAGGTCCTTATAACGGATAGTAAAACAAATGGTCTGTGTGTGTGTGTGTGTGTGTGTGTGTGTGTGTGTGTGTGTGTCTATGTAGCGGGGGGTCATTACCGGCTACAGGTGACTGACGTGTTATGGAGCTGTGTATGCAGGTGTTGGGCAGAGCGCGTCTACCTGCCCCCTCTCGCTCATCGGTTCTGGAAGCTAACGCTGCAGCTCCTCTCCCGTTATGCCACCTTTCTCACTGAGGTACAGCGGATAAAGCAATCAGTCTGAGAAGACATTACCTTTTACATCCTATTCTCTTCACAATAGTTAAATTAAAGATATGACAGTTGACCTAACCTTGTGGTGTCATCATATGCTCTCTCGTCTCTCTGCATTCCGCTAGGTCCTAACAAAAACCCCACCTTCAGAAACCACCAAAGAAGCCGCGAGACCTCTCCCAAGCTCTGCCTCCTCCACGTCGAGCCGCACCTCTCAGGACGCAGATAGTGAGAGCGGTGGTCCTACAGTCCTGTCCACCAAACAGCTTGTTTTCATTGCTGCTGATGTGGATCAGTTACTGGACCAGGTACCATTGGGACAACACTGTACAGAGCAGTGGTTCTCAAAGTGGGGTCCTGGGATCTCCAGAGATCTATGAAGCATAGCCAGGGGGTCTTGCGATCTCCAGAGATCTATGAAGAATAGCCAGGGGGTCCTGGGATCTCCAGAGATCTATGAAGGTTAGCCAGGGGGTCCTGGGATCTCCAGAGAACTATGAAGCATAGCCAGGGGGTCCTGGGATCTCCAGAGATCTGTGAAGCATAGCCAGGGGGTCCTGGGATCTCCAGAGATCTATGAAGCATAGCCAGGGGGTCCTGGGATTTCCAGAGAGCTATGAAGCTTAGCCAGGGGGTCCTAGGATCTCCAGAGATCTGTGAAGCATAGCCAGGGGGTCCGTGATTCATTCATTCATTCATTCATTCATTCATTCATTTATTTATTTATAACGTGGAAAGTGGAAAAGTGGAAGTTATTATATTTATGATTGAGTTTTTTATAGGTATTTACTTTGGTATTGAGTATTTATAGGTATTTGACTTGCTCACTTGAATTGAATGGGTTTATTCCAAACCTTAAACCAAAACTTAAAAAAGTAAGCCTATAAATAAATAATAAAGTTTGTGACCCCCAGGTATAGAGAATATCTGGAAGATGTTTAACCACTTCTCTTGTTTTAGTTCTTCAATAGTAAGACAAAACGTCTAGAACTGTGTAGTCACTGAACTTCAAGATTAAACTAGCGATCTTGCTTTAATGTCACTAGACCTTCTAAAGCCTTCACAGATTTTATGTGCCAAAAATTGAACATTCTGGTGTCTGAACATCTTGGTATGCGATGAGTGTTTATGTTGTTCGTGTTCTTATGCTTATTATGGTTTCAGATTCCTGACATCTCTAATATGGTGATGGAGAGATTGCAGGAAATTGGATTCCAAAACCTTGCACTTGTGTCAGGTATCTGTCAGTTGTTGCATGTCTAGATTTGATATCAAAATAACAAAGGTGCTCATGTGGAGCTATGCCTTACACCCTCTCTCTGCTTGTGAACCCCAGATGCCTTGGACGACTCTAAAGCAGCTTTGTCCGGATGCATCCCAACCCTGAACAGCAGAATGACTCAGAACCTGACAGAGAGGAGCTTCCGCTTCCTGAAAAATGCATCGGAAGTTCCCCGACTTTACAGAAGGACCAATAAGGTCTGATGGTTTGAACAATAATGACTATAGTACAGGGTTTCCCAACTCCAGATCAAGGAGATCAGGCAACCAGCACAGTTTGGTGATCGTGCTTAGAGACACCTGATTCACCTGAACAGTTTGGTAGGTTGTGATAGAGCAGGGAAATCACCACTGCAATCCTGCACTCCAGGATCAGAGTTGTGGAACCCTAACATAAATTCCATAAATGAATGACTGTGAGATGCTGAGACATACAAGTTTAGACGGTATTCACTGTTCACTTCAATAAATTCGATATTAAATTATTAATGCACAATTGTTCATTTTACTTTTTCTCTTTTCTATATTAACATTTTCGGTTTTCAAGAAAATGCCCTCAATGTATTTGTTGATTATTTTTTATTTTTTTGGGGTCATCCTTAAAAGGAGGTGCCCACCAGAGCCTCAGCTTATATGGATAATGCTCTGCAGCCCCTACATCAGCTGCTCACTGACTCCACAGGAGTGGTGAAGGCCGCCATCATCCAGGAGTGGCTCCGTGTTGCACTTTCAGACTGCACGCACAGGTACTGCATAAATGTATTCTTATGCAAGTATTACGCGGGTTCACAATACATCATGAAACAGTGTATTAATAACAGCATGTGAGCGAAGTGGATCGGTGTGACACTCCGCTCAATATTCCGCTGTATGAGTGTGCACTCCGCTCAGTCGCTCACACCCCAAGCAAACGCTCCACTGATGTACTGCTCACACTCAAGTTGCTTAAATAATTGCCTCAATTACAGTAGTAGAGATAATAATTATTATATTTATGGGTGACATTCTGTTACAGGCTGTGCCATTTATTTATTTATTTATTTATTTATTTATTTATTTATTTATTTATTTATCTTTGCGTAGCACATCCTTGTGCTTTCTGGCAGTGTGGTGCTTAAGATTCCAAAAGGAATCTTTTGCTACCTCTCAGTCTCTCCACACTCCCTTTCAATTTCTTCTCCTTCCTCGTTCTTAACTTTGATTTTTGCTGTGCTTTTATGTATAAGGTTTGCAACTTCATTAAAAGAGTGTTTGATCTCTATAGCCTTAGACACATTAGACAATTTCTCAAACCAGCATATTACAAAGTGCGTTCTGGGTTAAGCGGTGAGCGGTCTGAGTGAGTGGAGCGGAATCGTAAGAAAGGCACTTTCCACTCCGGTGGACTTATCAGCGCTGCGCTCCCTCTCCTCTCTGCTCACATGCTCTGATTAATAATCTATCATAATATCTCAATATTATCTCAGATACTTTGAAACCATATCTGATGTGCTGAGCTCTGTGCGGAAGATGGAGGAGAGTCTGAAGAGGCTGAAACAGGCAAGAAAAACTGCCACAACAAGCACAGCAGGAGCCAAGGCTGGACCCTCAGATGACAGCAAGATCCGTCTGCAGTTGGCCCTGGATGTGGAGTACCTCGGAGAGCAGGTACATCCAGCTCAAGCTGCCACACACACATATCAGGGGTGTAACGAACATTAGGATCAATGCAGCGATTTAAAGGGCCACTACTGATACAAATCGAGGTAATACAGTAAAAAAAAACTATTTGTAAATAGGTAAGGTGAATTGTCTGTAACTCCAATACTAAAAATAATTTGTTTCTGACAGCAGGTTACTTTTATTCGACACGGATTTGTAGGTGAACTGAGTTCACAAAAGAAGGATTGTGGTCTCTTTGGCCAGTAAAAAATAGAGGCATCCCTATTTCCTTAATACTAGCCATCGCACCAGACCAGTCCCGTGTTTGTTTGTTTTTTTAAATACTGTTGGCTGATGCACATTCTACATCCTCTCCAAAATCTCCCCCACTGTTGATGTGTTGATGTGACATTATCACTTGACCAGTTCATCTGTGTGCTACCAAAAATGTCCGGGTAGATCTGAGTGGGGGAAATTAAAATGGGATAAATATATGCAAAAAAAAAAAAAAAAAAAGTGTAATGCGCTTTTAGTTTTTATACAGAACAAGTATTTTTGCATGAACAGAAAGGTCATTCAGCAATAAAAGCTCAGGGTAGGATGTGCTAATAATATAATGTAATATAATGTAATGTAATGTAATATAATATAATTATAATGAGACAAAGAGTATTTTGTGTTCCTGTTCCATGGCCAGACAAGTTTGATTTGTTTGATATTTTCTTTTCATGTCAGTAATAATTAGTGTCAGTGTGTAGGTCAATTTTATACTGTAAAGATGATCAGATCTGTAAATATCTACAAAAACAAGTCTTTTGTTAGTTGTAGGCAGTTTATTATTATGTGAAGCATAATATGGACATGGACTGGAATGCAGAGAAGACAAAAATAACTAATCTTAAATATGTAACAGGTTTTTTATTATTATCTGCTGAAATCAAAGGTGCACACTAATTAAGCTTATAACACATGCCACAATTGGTGTTTCCTTTAACAGATTCAGAAGATGGGTCTCCAGCCGAGCGACATCACCATGTTCTCCGCTCTGCTGGATTTGGTGCGGGAGGCGCGGGATCTCGCCACAGCAGAGCAGGCTGGCTCCTAGGGCTCGCCATTCGGGTTGACAGGAATTTCCTGATCTATAGCACTTCAGCAGGCAGATGCTCACAGAGGTTTCAGGGAAAGCAAAAAGGCTTCCCCAGTGATTCACAGCCATGCTGCTCTCAGTGAGGTTATAAGGTAAAAATCACAGACCATTGAGCTGTGAGCTCTGCCTGTGATGAAGAAGCACACTACAAGAATGTGTCCATGAGGTCAGATATTATTTATTGTTAAATCCTATTGGATGATTTGGGAATGATAAGGTTAAATAGCAGTGGTCAAAGTGATTGATAATGATATGCAGTGTAAATTCTGAATAGAATGATTATTTGGGGTGTACTGGCAAGGGCCTACTATGCCATTATGTCTTATAACCTGTCATTCACAGTTACAAAAAAAATTGATATGACAGATTGTGACTTGGACCCTGATGTTATGAAAATGATGTCATTGGATTAAGCACTGCGTGTCAGAATTAATTAAATATATTTTCTGCCACAGTGCATCCTCTGAGGTGAGCTACCAAGTTGAAACTCAGTGCTTTCTAGAACCTGACTGGATGCGTCTTGCATTTCACACACATTGTCAACATGCTGTTGTCATTCTCATGTTCTACAGCACAAGGCTGAGACTATTGTAACTTTTCAACATATTCTTGACAATAAAAGGCTTGGAAAGAGATGGCCCATGTTGCTGCTTCTATTATATCCTTGTAGAATACTAAAGGCTGATTTATACTTCTTGTTGATAAGAGAGGACAGAGGAGAATGGCATAACTGGTTTGAACTGACAGGAAGGCAATGGTAAGCCAAATAACAATGCTTTACAACCATGCTGAGCAGAAAAGCATCTCAGAACGCATAACACCAGCCCACTGAAAGTGGACAGTTTAAAAACTGGAAAAAGACCACGTGATGTTTTTCTAAACTTCAGCAAAGATCAAAACCACTTGGATACGACTCACATCGGGGTCTAAGGACAAGAACTGACTGTCCTACACCAGAAGACGATACGTAGCCCTTCCACATCAAAGTTCAACACGTAGTGCATTCCGAGATGCTTTTCTGCTCACCGCAGTTGTAAAGCGTTGTTATTTGAGTTGTTACCATAGCCTCCCTGTAAACTACCACTCACTGGATTTTTTTTTTCCCCAAAACTATTCTTTGTAAACTCTAGAGACTGTAGTGTGTGAAAATCCCAGGAGAGCAGCAGTTTCTGAAATACTCAAACCAGCCTGTCTGGCACCAACAACCATGCCATGGCTAAAGTCTCTGACCTGTATCTGCATGATCTTATGCATTGTGCTGCTACCACATGATTGGCTTATTGGAAATTTGTATGAATGGGCAGGTGTACAGGTGTTTGTATTAAATGGTGGTTGGGGAGGGTACATTGGTCATTGTGGCTCATGTTAGTATGAATATTAGATTGTTGGTTAGATGGTTTATTAATGCTGGAATTAATTTTACATAATGTGTTAAATAATGTAAGTTAAGGGAACATTTAATGTACAGTGTTCCCACTTTATCATTGACAGTAATGTCAATGGAAGGTAAGAAATATCTATTGTAAATATAGCTTTATTTTTCCCCAAGAAAGTCATATAGCCCTGCTGTATACCAGTTATTAATTTAACATATTTAACTTCATGCATATTTATAACGACATCTTTTGTGAACGATATACATACGACATTATTTGATGTAACTTAACTTTCTTCTACTTTTTGTTATAATGACATCGTTTGGGATCATATTATGCTTTACAGGTTTGGGTTCAATACCCTTCCCAGCATGAGTATTGCATTAGTGTGGCCCTCTACAATGATAAAAAGGAAGGGTCTGTCCACAGTGACTCTCAGAGGAACTCTCTCATCCTGAGACTTGTTTGGAACCTCCTTTCCTTCCTCAGACATCTCGAAAAGTACTTTGTTGATCACCTGTCATACATCAGGTAGAGAAGCTTAAATGAAATGTTTAAAATTTGTTTAAAATTATATTCCAAAGTAGTGTGAGTTCTTAACGACTATTATGACTGGATCTGAAATGAGGAATTCTGAAACTAGGTTCAGGTCCATCCAGTGTGACTTCTTTAAGTGAAAAGAAATCTATGATCTCAAAATAAACTGAACTAGTTTAACTGGGTTGGAATTATTTGGTAAAAAAAGATTTACCTTGTCAGCAGTGAAATTGCCCTTGGTACTGAGTCTCTGAAAGTTGGCATCAGAACCTAGCAGTAACTTATCAAGAGCCATATCGGATAGCAGTGATCTCAGGTCAGTCACAGCTGTCATTGAGAATTTAGGCAGGGACAATTCCAGGTATCTACAAAAAGAAATAAAATATATGTGTTTTGGACACATGGCCACACTATCATCTGAATTATTGATCTTTCAAGGCCGATTCCTGTGCTGCAGGGCTGAACCTTGGACTGGAGTGTTCAACTCGCATCAGTTTGATTACTTATGTCTGTTAAAATATGTTTAACCTTGATTAACTCTTCAACTTACTGTTCAAAGAAGCTACTTACTGCTCCTTTAGATGTTTATGCCATTTAGATATGGTGTCTGTCTGTAGCTGATTTTCGATGTCTTGCAGTCTGGCTCCCTCACTGGGTAGCACCAACAGCATGTAGGTCCGCTTGCTAAGCGGTTCAAACTGATGTCACGTGAAGAACAGTCCTAGTGACTCCACGTACATCAGTGGTCACACACAGTACTCACCATCTTTCACAATGGACTTCTCATCAATTCGGAACTCTTGCACGGTTGTCTTTTCAGGCTGGAAAGCTGTTCTCCAGTTCCCTGTAAATGATACCTGAGATTCAGTAAAGCATCCATCCACCCATTCAACAATATATTTCCAAACAACTGTAGGATGTTACTTTTAGGGGGAAAAAAAAAGTTATATTTACATTTACAGCCTTTAGCAGTTGCCTTTATTCAGTGAGACTTACTATAGTGCTTGTAGCCTTCATCAAAAACATACACACTTGATGGGACACACCTTCACACACTCATTCACATCTAGGGGCAATTTACTGTAGCCAATACAACTACCAGCAAGTTTTTGGGAGGTTGGAGAAAACCAGAGAACCCACACAGGCACAGGAAGACTGTGCACATAAACAGACGTGTCTCGGTTCGAGTCCTAACTTGATCCCTGGGACCTCGACACTCCGTCTTTGTGATGGATGATATGGTGGTTTCCAGCCCTTTTAGAACTCTAGAGCCCATAACTATCCAAAGAATGCTTGAGGGTCCCTTTTATGAGGGCATTAAATATTTTATAAGGTCTCAGTTTTTAGTTGCTCTTAAGCTTTAATCAAAGATGCCTGAAATTAAATGACTTTAACCACTCACCTTTAAAATGCACGGAGCTTGCAAACAGCAGGTTTGTTGACTGGCTGACATCTTTAAAGAGGTTCTCAACCTTGCTGTGGGATGTCTTCTGAATGAATGAGTTAACTTCTGCCTCAGCTTCTTTGGGCTGGGAGAAGTTCACTGTTCGAATAAAAGAGGTGTCTGAAAACTCTTGAATGCCATGCACAAAGTCCTTGGACAAGTCGGCATCGCTGCTTACAAAGGTCCATACTAGGGTTCTGAGCTCATCTTGAGGTCCATCAATTAATGAGCTAATGGCTTTAAGTGCACGCAGTACCTTGTGTCCATTTATAACTTTCACACAACCAGGCTTCTCAGTATTCCAGAGGAGTCCCAAGAATTGCTGGTAGTCACTGGCAGTACTTTTTGAGGTTCCAAGGTACAAAGTTGCCAGGGTACCAAAGGCAGAGTAAGGAGAGAAAAGTACATTAATGTTCCCTTGCTTGCGGCTCAGTGTCTGATACATTCTCAGGCCCTGAGAGTTCTGAAGTTCAGCCACCACAGCAGTCCATTGGGTGAGGTTCTTTAGTTCTTCGATTGCAGGCCGGGGATCCGGCTCTGTGCTGTCTTGAATGGCAGTCAGAGAATGAATGGTCTCTAACGGCCCCTTGTCTTTACTGTTGGTGACCTCACAGGCTACATCACCAGAGTCAAGGAGGGAGAAGGGATGGATATACACACGGTTGGCCATTCCCATTGCAAAGCAGGTAAGCATTAGAAGAAACAGTTTCATCTTCCTTTGGTAGTTTGGCAAAAATATCAGGTAGGACCTAAAACAGTCAGTCAACAAGGGTGAAAAAAATATGAGGGTTATCTTCAATATAATTAAAAGTGGAAGTAGCTGCTTAAAATTATAACTGAGTTCAAATTAGTGCACACAACTAAATATACTGAAGTATTTAAACACAAGTGAATTATTTTAATTGAGTTAAGATTTTTTTTCCCCAACATAACTATTTACACAACACGATTAATGTATATGGAAATCCAACATCATCATCCACATTTGTTTTAAATTGTGCAATCTTTTTTGAGAACATTATGAGGGGCAAGTGAGACCAGGCAGTTCTTGTGCAAAGATGAGTCATACTAATTGGTACGGATTGACTGGATGTTAACAAGCATGGGGAAGTAATGAGCGTGTTCTTTAACAGGAATGTAATTTGATCATGTTCTCAGTAAATGTAAATGCAAGCGAATAGACCAACTGCGAAAATAGGTTTCGTTTAATGTTGACTCTGTCCTATGTTGGGAGGATACAATCAAAATCAGAACTCCAGTAAATGAATCCTGAAATATACTAACAAAGTGCAATTACATAATTGCTTCACCTCTAGTCAGCAACAATGCATGTTTGCTGTGGGTAGATATGTTTTGTGAGATCCTTATTATGGTCTTAGAATTTTATGCTAACTAACATTTGATATTATGACATTACTCATATTAACATATGAGTGAAGAACCTGAAATTGTCACACTTTTACCAGATGATTTATTTAGAAGAGTATTTGCACTTTAATTTGAGTAAAAAAAAAAATCAGTACTTTTTCCACTTCTGTGTACTAGTGAGCCATGTTCAATGTCAATGACCATGTTGGCAGCAGAACCTCAAAAGCCACATCACCCAGAGTAAACAATGAGAGGAACACATATGACTCAAGTGTTGTTTGGTTTATAGATATAATCAGCAGTGGTGGAAAAAGTACAAAACATACTGACTTAAGTAAATACTGCTACTGTAATAATTAATTCACTTCAGTAAATGTAAAAGTAGTGTGTAAGACAATTACTCGAGTAAGAGTAAATACGTTGTCTGGTAATTATTCTGCAAATTATTTTTTCATATATCTACAACTGACACAACTAATCTGAAAATGCTCTATATCTATGTAATGCATTTTTGAACAGTTATGTTAGCTAACCGAGTGATCTATGCTGACGTTAACACCACTTCCATTATCAACAGTATAGAAAGAAAGGTACTATTATCTGACAAGTTAACTAAGCCAAATGCTGTTAGGGTTTTAGTAGCTTGCTAGGTTCCTTAGCTAGTTTGCTAGCTCGTGTTAATTCATACATGCTCCAAAGTTATATATCTAGGAAAAATGAGTGTTACCCATAGGCTGTAGCAGCACAACAGGAAATCTCTACTGAATATCGAGGTTACATCTTGAGATTAAAACAGAGCTTTCATACTAGCATACATACTCTTAAAAAGAGATTTGGCTAGCCAGTCTAGCTCACACAGCTAACTAATGGCTAAATGGCTGTGAAATGCCGATATCTCTATGGGTTTTGGCTGGCATAATTTGCAGATCATTATCACACTGTTTCCTTTGAAACATTTAAAATTGAAGATATCTGATAAATTGGGCCAGGGATGCTCATCTGTCTCTACCGTCTCAGACACTTTCCTGTGCTTTAAGCAGGAAGCTGGTTTATTTTGATTGGGTTTTCAAATAACTTTTTTTTTAAGTGGCTAAATATTTTTTAAAATATTTTATTAAAAAAAAAAAGAAAAGAAAACTCAAGTAAAATACTAGACAAGTCTGCACTTGCTTACTGTAATTATGCTAAAATAATACTGTTACAGAGTAGTGTTAGTTCCTGGCATCAATGTGTTTTAGTCCATCAAGTCATAAATGTTTTATGTGATCCCTGAAAGTGGCAAATGCAGTAATATTTTTACAGATGCTTATACGGTTAATTAGTTCTTTCTTGTCGTAGGCGTAATGAGTAAGTGTATAAATCAAAGAACTTTTTGATAAAACTGATTCTGTAGTCTTTATATTCTGAAGAGAGACACTGCTGCAGTTTTTAAATTGCTCAGTACGTTTGTCAAAAAATAGTTTTATCCAAATCTGTGAATGACCTTTTTACTAAACAAGACAATAATCAGTTACATATTAGTTAAAAGAACTTTTCTCACCTTGATATGTACTGCTGAATCTCCAGCTGAAATGAGTTGCATTATGTCTTGCTTTCATATTTTAAAAACCTCTGAAATCACGGCTTGCCCCCAAAGTTAAACATTAACCTAGGGATTAGGACACAAGTCTGCTGGATGTCACGTTTCAAAAGTGGTTTTTGCACTGAGAGCTGGAAAACAAACAGGTCAGTGAGGAGCACTTCTTTATCTGACGCAGTTTAGTTACCCAAATCATGACGTTGGATGGACTGGTCAGGCATTTCCCACACAGGAATTTCTCTTAACAATTTCAAAACATATTGGTTTCCTAAGCGGCGGCACAGTGGCACAGTAGCACAGTGGGTAGCCTAACAGGTTCTGAGTCTCAGGTTTGATCCCAAGCTCTGGTTACTGTATACGAAGTTCCAATTCCTTGAACCTCCAAAAAAAGCACAGTGGGTGGATTGACTTCGATATATATACACTCCTCAACAAAATCTTAAGACCGGGGGAAACATTCCAAGTATTTGCACTGGTGGATCATAAACAGGTTGTAAGAACTTATTTTCCCTGGTCTTAAGATTTTGTTCAGGAGTGTATATATATCGGAGTGTAGACTTTCAGCTTTATTTTAAGAGGTTCCCCAAAAATATGGCATTTACCATTTAAGAATTACAGCCATTTTCAGCAAAGTACCTCCATTTTCAGGGGCTCAAAGGTATTTGGACAAAGTGACATAATTGTAA
>CM074947.1:7982831-7999758 GCA_037577455.1 Pangasius macronema
GCGCTTCTTCACCTCTTTCCCACACTCACCATTACTCTGGACTGTTGACCCCAAGTACTTAAACTCCTGAGACAGTGCAGCACAATTCAATAAATATTTAGAAGACTACAATACAATAAGTTCACTGGATCATGCATTACACAGTATATACTACCTGTACATGACCTTGGGAACATTGTCCAGATAGAATTCATATTAAAAAATATAGTTGAGAGTAACTGTGTGCAAGTTCTATACACTGTCTTAAACAGTAACATCTGAATGGCTAGTAGTATAGTCATGAAGTTACGTGTTATAAAGCACAGGGACACATGGTAGTGGTTTGGTGACTATTTAATCAGCTGTTGTTAAGTTTATTTGGGCTGTCAACAAGCCTGTAAAAATCCATCATCAGTGAACACTGTAAGACTGTTAAACATGTAAATATGTCTTTCTCTGTGTCTAATTGTGGTAGTTGGCAGTTTGAGCACAAAAGCGTCTTTGTCCTTGGCATGATTTCGGCAGCATTGTGGAAAAAGGCTCAGCAGGCCACTTTGTTTGGATTAATTTGTAGGTTCGGCTTCCTTTGATGCTGATGTGAGGATGCACACAATTTGTCCCTTAATGATAGAGAATCTGAAGGGAATGCGCCCTACTGTGGGGGCTGCACACTTCTCACAGTGTGGAGGAGACAGCCTGGATTAAAGCAGCTCACTGTTCTGCACTCTGCATCTATTGGAAGAATTTAAAATCTTAAATGGATGCTCATTATGCACATGATGTACTGTTGATGCTTCAGGTTGTACCGGATGTTCAACGTATAAGAGATGTGGCATGGTAATTTAACCTGAGAAGAGATTTTTTTTATTACTAAAATTGAATGAAATTAAAATTAAAAAAAAAAAAAAAAGATCAAAATTGGTGTTTCAAAGCTTTTTATAATTGTCCCATAGTGGCATGGACACCAGTACAATAGTATATCTAGAAAAAAAGAGACAAGATATTCACATTTCAATTTTCTGTGAACATGATTAAAGTTTTTTTTTTTTTGATGATTTATCCTGTTCTAGTCTTGTGATCGTCCAATTAGATGATTTCTATAATGTACACTATATGGCCAAACGATTGTGGACACCTGGCTATCACGCCCACATGTGCTTTTTGAACATTTCATTCCAGATTTAGTCTACTCTTTGCTGTTATAATAACTTCCGCTCTTCTAGAGAGGCTTTCCACTAGATTCAGAAGCGTGGCTGTGGGGATTTGCTCATTCAGCCGCAAGAGAATTGGCGATATTGGGTGAGGAGGCCTGGGGTGCAGTTCATCTAACACAAAAGTGTTCAGTGGGGTTGAGGTCAGAGATCTGTGCAGGCCACTCAAGTCCGCTCCGACCTAGGCAAGCCTTCATGGAACTTACTTTGTGCACAGAGGCACTGTCATTCTGGAACATGCTTGGTCCCTTTAGTTTCAGGTTGTTTAATACCAGAAAGTCTCACTACCTCCGACAGATTGAGAAGGCAGTTGTGTCTTTATACACCATTAGGGCTTCTCCATCAGAACGAGTATGTAATATTATTTTATCTACCATTCAGAAACATCAGATGCCCCTCCATCACCATCGGCACCATTGATGGTATATCTCGGATTCATCATGCATGGCATGACTCTAAAAACACTCAGCATCTTGTCATCTAAGATGTCATCCTCGTTCAAGTCGACGCATGAGTGAAGGTGACAGTTAGAAATCGTCCACAGTTGAGAAAAAGGCTCTTGCTGTTGTCAAGTTTGTTAAATTCAGCGGGGTGTGGCGAATCTCGAACACTACTGGCTGTTGTGTAAACCAGTCACACCATCACTCAAAAGGAAATACAGAATCAAATCACAGCTCTCAAGCCATTTCATGGGGACTTTAGATGTTATGTATACATTTGTTTCCAAGAAAGTACTAGAGCCCCAAAGAGAGGGACTAACCAGCAAATGAACAGGTTACACATTTGGTGTTCTTTGGTTTATCCCTCCGGATGACTGCTTAAAGGCTACATGTAGAAATTTCTACGAAATTTCTTATTAGCCAAACCTAAATTACAAATTATTTGTAATTTGCTTTTTTAAATGCATACGAGTTAACATGAGCTCATCTATCACTCCCTAACTAATCAGGTCACAAACTAAACTCTCTTATTAGAAACTCTTAGGGGGAAAAAAAGTTACATCTAGCACTTCTTTAAGTTCCTCTGGGGGAACCCTACAATAGAGCGTTTTCCTGCCAGAGAGAGTTCCAAGTAGAACTATTTCCAAGTACTTAACTATTTAAAGAACACACGCATAACTACGTTTTTCTAAGCGTGTATTGCTCTCTGACGGGGGCAGTCGTGGCCTAATGGTTCGAGAGTCGGACTTGTAACCCGAAGGTGAACCTGAAGGTCGTGGGTTCGAGTCTCGGGTCCGGCAGGGATTGTAGGTGGGGGGAGTGAATGACCAGCGCTCTCCGCCACCCTCAATACCACGACTGAGGTGAGACCCTAGAGCAAGGCACCGAACCCTCAAAGGCTGCCCACTGCTCCGGGTGTGTGTGTTCACTACTGTGTGTGTGCAGTTGTTAAATGTGTGTGGGTTAAATTCAGAGCACAAATTCCGAGTATGGGTCACCATACTTGGCCACACATCACTTCACTCGCTCACTTAACGCAGGCCCTTCATAATTCCTTCCTCTGAGACGACCCACATAGTGACACACAACTGATACTTACAATATCTTCAACCTCAAAACCCACTGTACCTTTTTTAAACTAACTGTGTTTACCTGCAGTTCTGAACAACACTTGTATTATATAACCACACAGACAAATAAAACATTTCTTTATTTATACATATATTTCTGCACTTCATTTCATCCTTTCTCCTAGATCATATGCTGATGTCTGGACTAATACAAAATGTTGTGCTTAATGAATAAAAGATTCTGAAAGAAATGTGGATTTGGCATAGAAACCTTATAAGAGCCAAAAATTTCCAAAGCAGGCTTAACAAAATGGAAAGGCCACCTGCCTTGTGTTGACCTGCGGGGGTGACAAGACACATGGAATATTCAAACCTCTTTATCTCTCTCTGAACCAGAGCACTGCTTAAAGTGTGCCTGCTGAATGTATGAGACATCCGTGGGTGTTCTCCACATAGGCTTAAAGGCCACATGTATTAGCGGCGAGATCTTGCCTTTCAGCTGTGATTACTTCACCACAGCTCACATTCAGAACAGAGAGAATGACATTTGATGTTGTGTTTGATATAAAAGAGATTACGAAGTAGAAAGTAGAAAGAATCTTAAAATCTTAAAGGAGTCTTTCTTCATGTCATATTTTAGGTTATGCATGGAAAGTAATAGTGATTTAGTGATTGCTTGGTACCTCGTTTTCATAAACAGGCTGATTTTATAAAGATTATACCTTATTCATGAATTCGATATAATTATGTATTATATTTTTATATTTAAATCTTTATATATTTGGCATCATTGCCTGAGGCAAATTATGAGCCCCTCTGTCTTTCAGAGATAAAAATATATTAATAGAGGGTTTAATTTTTGCCTCCACATCACATTATTTGCTGTTAACACATATATTTCGGATATTTTGGGGATACAAGCCCAGTAGCACCACCAATGTTCATAAGGAAAGTACACAGAATGGTGCAAAGGCAAGGCTCAGGCTGATTTCTTCCTGGCTCACACTATAGATGCATGTAGCCCAGACTGAAAAAAAGAGAATATGTGATCAGATTTAAGAGAAAATATTATGTAGTAGTGTACGTAAAAATATTTATTTTCTCATCGAAACTTGATTTCTGTGCTTATACTACATTTAATTTGAGCAAGTATCTATACTACTAATTTAAATTATGTAGAGTGAATGTGACCAATTCAGGAATTATTAACATGATCCAATTACGTTGTAAAATCTCGGAAGGATGTTGGCGCTCACAGGAAGAAATGACGATAGTATGAAATGAACCTGATTAAGTCGTGTGTATTGCAGTAGTGAAGTGGATAATGTTGCTGATTCAAAGCACCAGGGTCCTGGGTTTGTGAGTGTGAGTTGACTTTTATTCCATGGCTTTGAATATACATGATCAAATCACGCTGGCTGTACAAAAGCAAATCGTATTAATACAACTCAATTCATTTACATGAAACCGTTGTGCACATTCGAATTTAAGGAAATTCAGTGAACTTTGTTTCATTGGATCAGTAATAGTTGTGTCATGTGAAATGCCCCCCTAGTTATCGTGTGCTTTGGGGCTAATATTTTTCAGCCCACTTGACTGACACTTCTGTAACTTCAGCAGTGATTGAGAAGGTGCGTGTGAAATACAGTCGCGAGAGTAATGAACGCAAACAAGGTGGGTCATTTACTCTATGAACCTTTTTTCCAGAAAAGTTTTGCATAAAAAGAGAATCTAAAAGTAGATACACAAAATATACACAAATTACACAAAAGGACAGATGACAGAACCATAAGTATAGTGGGTTTTTTTGTTTTTGTTGTTTTTTTAGTGAAATGGTTACAGTTATTTGGCAGAAACTTGGCATTGAAAGACTTAAAAAAATTATAAATCATGAATGCAGCTGCCTATTTGCCTTTAAGAGTGTGAGTGTGTGCGTGTATGTGTGTGTGTAATAGCTTGCCACACATCATTCTTATTATGACCTTTGTTCATAATTTCATTGTCGAGCTATTGATAGATATTTTATTTTATTTTATGGCACATCTTATATCAGCAGTAGCCATCGCTTGTCTTCAGTCCTGCAATATAATTATGATTATATTGGTACTGCACTAGTTAAGAATTAGCCTTGTCTCATAACGCCTAATGAGCCAAATGAGCCATGTACGACTCTAATCACCTCATTATAATAGCAGGGAATGTGCACGGAGGAGTAGCATTACATATTTTCAGAATAACTCCTCATTTCTTGCATTACTTTGGTCCTTCATTGTGAGCTCTCCACCAAATTGCCATTAGGTTTCTGAAACAATATTGCGTGCATTCTTTGATGCATTTTCACATGGAGGAATTTTTGGATGCTCAAAAATCCGGTGACAAATCTGCCTACATATGCCGTCTGATTTCTGTCCACAGTGTCAGAGTAAGTGATGTGATGTAATTCTAACATGGTCCACAGGGTCTTTGGAGTAAAGCAAAGTCCTGCAGCATCACGTCTCTCCCCTTATGATGCCGCATGTAGGGTTTTTCCTACATAACCATCTTTATTATTTGTTTCTATTTTTGTCTCATGACCACAGAACACTTAGCAAACAGAAACTTAGCAATCTTGAGTTGAATCAACGAAAATGCTTTTATGTGGTATGCCTTTCAGCTAGCTTGTGGTATGCCTGAGGTCATAGTTTTTAAGATTTAACTTCAAGTTACAACAGTTTCATCTTTATTCTTACATCCTTATTTCACCTAAGTTTTATATGTGTAGCTATTTTAAATCCAGTCACAAAACTCTCTGATATTTAAGATAAATTCATTAAAAAAAGCGGTTCCTCAAGAGTCTTTGGCTATTTAAGCTGTCTTACACCACTGTTTCTCTGAATTCTCAACTCTGATTCAGAATGTGTTGATTAATTTTCTCATCAAAAATATATCCAGGACCCACCATGGTCTCTTCTCCGCCTCCATGGACAGTAATGAAAAACCCCACTTTGCTGTTTCATATGCATATTATATTCATATTCATGGCCCACTTTTGCACTTTTGTCTCTATTTTTATTTTTCTAAATTTTGATATTTTTATAGTTATCCTCATAGTTTTCATAGCTTTATCGTTTCTTTATATCTATGCTTGTCATTTCATAGCTTCCTCTTCTCTCTTTTGCTTTCTTATCTTACCTTACAATGTTTACCTTAATAATATTATTTTTATTTCCTGTATTCTACTGTTATTACTAAACACCAGTACACCAAGACAAATTCCTTGTACATGTAAACCTACGGTACTGGGCAATAAAGGTGATTCTGATTCTGATTCAGTAATAGCAGCTCTGTCAGTAGTTCCTGCTGTAAGGCAAATCACACGTTTATGTTAATGTGTTTGTTCTAAATTGTTATGGTTTATATAGTAGCAACTGAAAAGCGACTTGTTTGGTGGACGCTCCACATGATTGGGTTAAAAAACATGCGTAATTGTTTATATGATGAGGTTTTCTGGAATCTTTACACTTTCCAACACAGGAATATCTTCAGAATGGAGGGTTTAGGGGGTTTTGCATGACATGCTGCATTTATCACACTTCAAGAAAGAGAAAATAGACTGTTGAGGGAACAACCATTTATAGCTGCTGTAACATAAGCGATAACGGGAAATAACTTGTTTGGATATACGTAACTGTAAACAGATTAAACGTGTGATATGTCATTCTTTAATAATTAAAAAAAAAAATGTAACTGTGGCAAATTGTGTCAAAGTGGTGTAAGAGGAACAAAATATTTTGTGATGTTCTGCTTTTAACTTTGGGATATCAGTAACTCCCCTGCACTTTGGGCTGCATTGCCTCTCCCCAATGTTGCTTATTTTCCTGTAACAGCGTGCCTGTCATGTTTTATTCCATATGTAGCCTGCTAAAGGGGTCCTATTTGGAAACCATTCTGAAGTGAAAGCACTGTGTTTTAAGTATTCCCCAGTGGAATAAGTAATATCTCCCCCAGAGAATGAACCAGGGGAATAAGTAATATCTCCCCCAAAGAATGAACCAGGGGAATAAGTAATATCTCCCCCAAAGAATGAACCAGTGGAATAAGTAATATCTCCCCCAGAGAATGAACCAGAGGAATAAGTAATCTCTCCTCCAGGGAATTAACCAGAGGAATAAGTAATCTCTCCTCAGGAGAATTAACCAGAGGAGTAAGTAATCTCTCCTCCAGAGGATGAACCAGAGGAGTAAGTAATCTCTCCTCCAGAGAATGAACCAGAGGAGTAAGTAATCTCTCCTCCAGGGAATTAACCAGAGGAGTAAGTAATCTCTCCCCCAGAGAATGAACCAGAGGAGTAAGTAATCTCTCCTCCAGAGGATGAACCAGAGGAGTAAGTAATCTCTCCTCCAGGGAATTAACCAGAGGAGTAAGTAATCTCTCCTCCAGGGAATTAACCAAAGGAATAAATAATATATCATACTTTTATATTTGTGAGAATATTTTCTAGATTAGAAAATTGTATTCAAGGCTGAATATCTTCCAGAATTTAGACTGATGACCTTTATCTGAAGTACCCATAATTCCAAAAGAGGTGACAGAGACAGTGTAGGGTTTCATCCACCAGTTTATATTTTATACAGCTTCTCAATTTGTGCATAACAGTTATAAATTGACTTATTATAAATAAAAATGAAAACATATCAATATCAATATTGCTTCAAAAAGCCTTGGTTGGTCAAATGAATGATGACAGCTAATGTTTGTTCCCATTTCACTGTGTGTGTGTGTGTGTGTGTGTCTTTTTGTTGCTTCTCCTCAACATATTCACTTATGAGAAGCTTAGGGAAAAACACAATTTGCAGGATTCAAACTATTTAAATAGAGCCCTATAATCCATTTTAAAGGCTCGCTTTTTTTCTATCCTAATCTTACACTACTAAATCATTCTATCTCAGCACTTGTTGATGGAATAAAAAGTAGCCTTGCTTAGTTAAAAAGTCTCAGTGTGGACCTCTAATATCCGGCAGAGTAACACAGAAGATCATCAGGATGTCAATAATCTGTAATGGGATCTTAATGCTGTTTCAACAACACAGGGACACTTAATGAATTGCTCTCGGAAATGGACTTTGTACTTTGACATCAACGTTTACGAAACTGTCAGTTCAGAGGAAGTTTATGTAGAGGATTATTAGCCACAGGCTATGCGTTAAAACCCTCAAGCACAGGACCAGTGAAGTTTACACTGTTCTACAAATAGCCACATATTCTTAATGTCTTTACACTGTGCTTTTTTTGACCCTGAGAATTTGAGTGGCGTATTGCTGCTTATTTCATTCCTGGTAAGATTTGCATAGAAAGAATCGTTTAGGATCTAATCAAATCAGGTAGGTAATGCAACACATGTATTAATAAGAAGAGCCCAATTTTCACTTTCACTTTCTTTAATTCCTTAGCCCTAAGCCCAGTTATCAATGTAATGCATAATTTATAAGAAGTACAGTCAGCTATTGAATAACAGTACTTGTGATGAAAAAAAGCACGTTGTTTGATGTGAAGGATATAAATTGTTGTCATCTCACAGCTCCAAGGTTCCCGGTTTGATCCTGAGCTAGGTTACTGTATGTGTGGAGTTTCACATGTTCTTCTCATGTCCATATGAGTTTCCTTCAAGTTCTCCAGTTTCCTCCCACCCCAATAAAGCATGCCAGTAGTTGGATTGGCTATGTAAAGGTATGTGTGCGTTGTGCACTGCAGTGGACTGTGTTCCATCCAGGGTGTAATCCTGCATCACGCCCAGTGATCCTGGGATAGATTTTGGATCCAGCAAACAGTTATTGAAGATGAATGTAAGAATGATTTACTAATAAAAATTCATCTTAATATAAGAAGTACATACAGTTGAACTTTTACGAATATAGCTCCATTCGCACCAGATCACCCCCGCAAACCAGATACAGATCTTGCCTCAGCCTTAGTTTAATCACAAAACCAAATACTAAAATACTTGGCTCATATGACTGCCAAGCCTCTAGGGGCAAGCTGTGAAAACTCCCTTTTGCTCCCATCCAACCAGAGACGAATATCACCAGTGAAGATTTATGCTTTTTTTTGGCCAGGGTTTGGCGTCACGTCCCACTGCTGAAAATAGTGAGAGACTCACAAGTGCCCACGACGGGTGCTCAAACGAGGTGCTGCCTCAATCCTTTTAGCCAGGAAGTCCAAAACCTATTATGGCAGCACCTATTTTAAGGAAGAACATTTGCGGTTGTATGTTGCATAACTGTGTTCTGACTTGTGGAAAAGACAAGCTCAAAATGAATGGACAAGAGAGTCCTGTCATTTAGCTGGACAGTGCTGTTTTACCACAATCCCCCACCCACCCCCCAACCTGCCTCATTCTCTCTCATGGCCATGGGCTGAATCTGAAAGCCCCAGTGGATTGGGAGGTCCCACTTGATGGGCTCGCCCTGGCTCAATCCGTTTGCTCTAATGGACGTAATGGCTGTTTGTCGTCCTCAGTGTTCTTCCTGCTGCGCTCAACTGCAGTGAGGAATGCTGTGCGAGCGGTGCGGGAGGGGCTGACAGTGGTGAGGGGAAGGGGATATAGAGAGAGAGAGAGAGGAGAGAGAGAGAGACAAGAGTGAGTGAAGAAACAGAGCAGCCACTCACTGAAGCAATTGGTTTCTCTCCTTCCAGACATGGAGCATGCCTGTGAGTGCTTAATTTCATTCTCCAGCTGTGCATGTGGATGCGTGTGTGTGTGTGTGTGTGTGTGTGTGTGTGTGTGTGTGTGTGTGCGTGTGTGTGTGTGCATGTGTGAACATATCGAGAGGTGTCGTTAATAAAGTTTGCTACTCTAATGAGTTAAAATAAAGGTCAGGAACAGTACCAGGCTCTTATCTGATATTACTGACATGCTGAAAATCAAGCTAGCATAATGTTTAAACATTGAATAAACACAGTAAGGAAAAGCAACAATATTAGATATTAGAGCCTGGCTATATTTGGTCATATGATGTGATCAGAGGGGGTTGCTATACTTCTTTTCATGTCATAAGCCTATTAGGTTTCTTTACTGTGTGTGTAGCTTAGTCAAACTGCAGAATTATCACACAATTAGTGAGAGCATTGAGGAAAATCCCTAGACAAATGTTTCCTAAAATATAGCATATGTTTCATCTTGTATTCACTGAACCTAATGAGTGCACACATGCATGCAAATTAGTGTCTGTGTGTTTGTCTAGGGTTATGCTGATTGGCTGGTTCACTGGCATTAACATGAGCACTGGTTCATTGGCTTTAACATGAGCATTTGTCCTTCACTCCATGATGAAGCTGCATGGACTGAGGAAGCATGTTAAGAGTCTCTGTCTGATTTATTTACAACTCAGATCCAGTGATTTGTAAAATCCTAAAAAGTATTTGCATATCCATCAGTGGGCCAGGGTGTCTCTGTACAGCATCCTGGTCAAGACAACTATTCCATTTTCTGGAGACCAATAAAGCACAACGAGGACAATAATTCACTAAATGACCTGTGATCGTCATTGTAGTTGGTGAAGTGTGATGCAGAATAATTCCTTAATATATCTAAAACAATCTTATAGCTTTGATTGCAAATGTGATGAATACTGAAGAGAATTGCTTTCAACTGCTTTGCAGGATGAGATTTGAAATTGACATTCAGATAAGGTTGAGACAATGGTTTATTATGGCTGTTATTTCATTTTACACCGCATGTCAGAGGTTCACAGTCCAGCTCTTCCTCCTAGCTCACACACATTTTTGCAGCTCTCAAAACACCTGGGCTTTATAATCAATGTTCTACAGCCTATTATTATCTGACTCAGCTTGCTGGGAAGAGGATAAATGTGTGAGCTGTTTGCGGTCCTCAAAGGCGTAAATGTAATCCTCTGCTTTACTTGATTACCACTCTATTCTTTCCAATTTTACTTTATACAAGCGTGGAGTGAATGGTTTAGAAACAATACATGTTTTACATCCTATAATTTAAGTTCAGACAGCACTCCAGGGATGGGCCGTGTCTCTAATACATGTATTTAAAATACATATTTGAAATACAAAATATTATGGTCAGGATGGAAAAAAAAATGGTGTGGTGATATCATGTAAATTGACACTTAGGAGACTGTAGTCCATTTTAAAGCAGACACTCACACCAAAGCTCTCCTACAGCTAGAGATTCTCTGCTGCACCAAATATTAATGAAAGTCTAATGAAAGTTTTATCACCTTCTGTTTGGGAACAGTGATACCTGAACACACCAGAGATTAATGTGAAAACAGCAATGATGTAAAAACCAAGACTAGTGGTACTGCACGTTTATTAAGTTTATAAAGGATTTCACATGATCATGTCCTTTATAAGCAAACCGATCCTTTAGAAATTTGTATGTGACTAGATGTTATTTATCATACAAGGTATGGACGGGAACCCTGCTCCTAGACATTACTTTAACCTTTACACAAATCGAGGTGTGCATTACTGTGAATTTGGAAGTGTGAGGCCATGTTGTTCAATCAGCAATAAAATTTTCACTAGCTGGTGTGCTGGATGCTAGCTAGCAGGAAAAAACTGCTATGATATTGTAGCTGTGTTAACCTCTCACCTATATGTGAGAAGAAAATGTCAGCAAGTTATCACGTGTGGTACAGCAATACTTATAAACCAAATATAAACCAAAGGACCAGTATAAGTGACCCTCTGCAGATTCAGTACATACCACTAGTGTGATTACTGAAAGATATCATCTGTCAGAACGTTTCACTTAAGCAAAGTGGCACTACTGATCTCATGTTCAGTGAAGTGTATTTCTGTATTTACAAAATACAATGGCAATTTCCATCTACTAGCTAACTCATCACATGGCAGCTACCAACCAGGGGCTGTGAAGGCTAGCACCTGCTTCCTCCAAGACACGTGAAGCCAGCCACCACATATTTTCAAACTGCTGCTCCTCAGCATCACAGGCCAGCTTAGCACCTTCAGAGGAAAGTGCGAACTGCCCTCTTTGCATACATGAGCTCACAGTCAGCCACAATTGGCTAATATCGCTGTGATTGACAGGGTACTGACAGTATACCATCCCTCTCACCCAGAGAGCACAAACTGTTTTTCATAAAGCACATAATTTTGCCCTTTATGACTCCTAGCCACAAATGGCTGTGGCATCATTGTGATTCGAACTCGCAAAATCTTTTATTTCACTTTTATTTTATATTAAGTTAACAATTACAACATTCAGAAGCAGATTATTGAAAAATATATCCTCATACTAGTACAAATAGGCCAAGGTCAAAGAATACTGTTAGAGAGGAGTTAAATTGGAAGTTAGTATAGCTGCTAGAATGGCTTACAAGTCAAGTGAATGTTTTTCTGTCTTTGTATGTATTTAGTGCTCACATAAGTGTTGAGTGAAGAGGTTGGTTCTGAGTCTTCGTTTGAAGACAGACAGTGACTCAGCTCTTCGGACAGACAGGTGAATTTCATTCCACCACTTTTTTGCCAGTACTGAGAATAGTCTTGAGGGATGGTGGGTCAAGACATGCTTGGGGCTTGAAGGGAATGTGGTATAGTGTGGGTTTCATTAGTGTTGTAGGTGGAAACTGGTCCATTTTTGTCTTCACAGGCAAGTATCAGTGCTTTAAATCTGAAGGTGTCACCTACAGGAAGCCAGTAATGGAATGGTGTGGGAGAACCTTGTTAGATTGAAACTGAGGCATGCAGCTGCATCAGTTGCAAATGTTGGATGGCATACAGGGGAAGCCACTTGCAGTAGTCCAATCTTGAGATGACAAGGGATTTACCAAGTACCTGAGTGGCCTCTGTGGGAAGGAGCAGCCAGATCCTGCTGATGTTGTAAAGGAAAAACCTTCATCACCGTGTTAGGTTAGCAACATGAGTAGAGAATGATAGCTGGTTGTCCTGAACTACACAAAGGCTTCATGTATTGTCAGTGTGATCATAGCATTTCCAGGGAGATGATCATATCTTGAAGTGGGGATGTATCTTCAGGTATATACAGCAGCTCAGCATTGCTGGAAATAACTTTAAGTGATGAACTGCCATCCATAATGAGATGACTGTCAGAAATGCATGATCTGAGCTGAAACATGAGAGTGGGAAAAGAAAAACATTAGTTGTGTGTTATCTGCCTTATAGTGGCATGAGAAGATCGGAGGCTATTACCTCACTGAGAGAGTGGATATAGAGGGAAATGGAAGAAGACAAACAGCTAAGCCTTGTGGGACTTCTTGGAGAATAATATTTAGCATTATGTATTACTGTATGATATATATTTTGCCCATACCTGAATATTTACATGAGGTTGCACATTACACCTGCACATTCATGCAATTATCCAATTAGCCAATCATGTGGCCAAAGTACAATGTAAATCATAAAATCATACAGGTCAAGAGCTTCAGTTAATCAAAACATCGCCTGGTCTTTTTGAATCAACTGTCTGGTTTAGATGTGCCTGTGCCCACTGTAGTCTCAGATTTCCTGTTCTTGACTGACAGGAGTAGAACCTGATGTGGTCTTCTGCTGTTGTAGTTTATCCACCTCAAAGTTCAATGTGTTGTGTGATCTGAGATGATTTTCTGCTTACCAACGTTGTAAAGAGTGCTTATTTAAGTTATCATAGCTCAAACTAGTCTGGCTATTCTCCTCACATCTCTTTTAAACAAGCCATTTCCACTTGTGGAACTGCTGCTCACTGGGGCTTTTTGTGTTTCACACCATTCTGTGTAAATGCATGAAAATCTCAAGAGATCAGCAGTTTCTGAAATACTCAAACCCATCTGGCACCAAAAACCTTGCAATAGTCAAAGTCTCTAAAATCACAATTTTCCCCATTCTTGTGTTTGATGTGCACATGAAGTGAAGCTCTTCAGCTGTATCTGCCTGACTTTATGCATTGTGCTGCTGTCACTTGATTGGCAAATCAGATAATTGCATGAATGTGCAGGTGTACAATAAAGTGGACAATGAGTATATATCCGGATGCTTATGCAACGCTAATCAGTGGTGCATGTTGATTTATGACTTGGACTGACTAACTGTAGATTTTTGTAGGAAGTGGTCTGTTTGTTATATACTGTATAATGTGTGGTTCTGCCATTTAAAACTCATTAAGCATGCATATTGGATGTCATTAGTGCATTCAGTATGATGGTGCATTGCATGTAATAAAAAAAAAAAAAACAGTGATCTGAAACTACTTAATGTTATGATGTAGTTGGGCTTGTGGTTCTTGGAAGTAATTTCTAATCTTGCTGTGGAATAGCAATCAAACTCAACTTGGAAAGCAAGATTTGTTTCCAGCCAATAGTTAGTCTAAGCTCCACAATTTCAGCTGCAGGATCTAGAAACAATGGCAGAGAAGGAGATGTGATTGTGTGCTGTGACAGCTGAAATGTAGTAAAATCCTCAGCTATAAAATGGATGCATATTCTTGGTATATAATGAAAACCCCATCATTGAAAACTGCATTTCTGCAGTGTGTTATGATCAACAATGCAATGGTGGATCACTGGTTACGCTTCTGACCTGGTAACTGAAAGGTTGCAAGTTCAAATCCTAGAAGTTGCATACCTCTACTCAGTTATATGCTTGGACTTTTATCCTGTCTCAATTGTTCATTTGAATGAAACCATCTGAAAATTAAATGGGAAATCAGTGGCTTTTTCCTTGTCAGGGTTGTGGTGAATAAGGAGCCTATCCAGGGAATGCTAAGTGCGAGGCTGGAATATACTCTAGCTGGAGAAGCCAGTCCATCACTGGGCACCATGCACATTCACACCTAGGGACAATTTATCTTAGCCAATCCACCTGGGAATTGGGAGAAAACCGGAGAACCCAGAGGAAACCTATGCAGACATGGAGTGAACATGAGAAACTCCACACAGACAGCAACGTGAGCTTATGATCAAACCAGAATCACCATCATTCAAGAATTCATTCATTATCAGTAACTGGTTTATCATTGTCCGGGTTGCGGTAGATCCAGAGCCTATCCTGGGATACTGAGTGTGAGACGGGAATATACCCTGTATGGGACACCAGTCCATCACAGTGCAACCACATGTACAGACAGGGGCAATTTAGCTTTGCCAGTTTACCTACTGACATGTTTTAGGAGGAGGAGGAAACTGGAGAACCCAAAGAAAAACCACACGGACACAGGTGAACATGCAAACCTTCACAAAGACAGTAACCTGGGGTTCTTGGAGATGTGAAGTGGCAACACTATTCGCTATGTCACCATCTTACCCAAAAATATGAATGTAGCTTATATTCCAGAGCAGAACAAAAACTTTCAAAGGTATCTTTAAGAACAGGCCTGTAACATTTCACAGACAAGACTCTGATCACACAGTCTTTCAATTCTCTATACTCATGGACTCAGTGACTCTGAAAGAGGATGCGTCATGTTATGTTTGGTTTTATTCTCACTGTGTAGGAGGTATGATCTCCTTTTTCTAAGTCTGTTGTGGGAAATCTCCTGCAAGTTATTGGCATCATTAGTGTCTGTTTCCCCGCACCCTGAAACCTAATGCTCTCCACTCTCCCTGTGATGTGCTATTATTAAATGTCCCAGATTTTCAAATAAGAGCCATCTTGGTTGGGGGGAAAAATCACTTACAGGCAGGATAGCAGTATGTCAAATATTGATTGACAATATCTGTCATACCTTGTTGTGCCCCTGTGATGGGTAGGAAGCTCAAAAGCATGAAGAGCCATAACAAAAGTGTAAAATGGTTTGTCTGTTTTGTTTGTCTCTAATCCAAAGCATAGAGTACATTCAAATGTATTTTTTGGGGGTCAGATTTAATGCTCTCTACTTATTTCTGGAGTTTTTTGGTTTGTCACTGTACTTAAGCAAATTGGGTTTGAAAGGGAACTATAATGACTATAAGGTCTGCTTCCTCACCAAAGTAAATACAGTTAATTTCACAAAAGAGCACAATGCTATATAAAATTTAGTACCATTAGTAGATTTTATATACTAGTAGGTGATGACTGCCTGAAGTGTGTGACTATAGATATCCCCTGGTGATGCAATAGCAATCATGATATTTACTCACTTTATGTTTCAACTTACTTCAATCTTGGCTTCACTAAAGCCCAGTCCATACCTATACATTTTTGAAAATGTAGTTTTTATCCCTCGATTTAAAATATTTTCAAAATATTTCCACCACACTAAAATGCAAAAACAAGTTGTAAACACTACCATGAGCACACCAGCCCTGTTGTGGCTTAAGAATAATGTTAAGAGCATACATAATGAGTTGTAGAGAAGGTGAAATGCAGAAAAACATCAACCTGGCCAATAAAAATGAAAAATGTGTGTACTGATGATGAGGTGGAACTACTACTTAAGGTTACACTTGAATGCAAAGTCAACTGCTGGAGTGGTGGATCTGTGAGCAGTGGGGCAACCATCATATTGTGGTGCCGCCATGTGAGGGTGTAATAATATTACAACACAAAATTAAATAAGCAATAAAAAACATGCTATCAAATAATAAATTGCACAACACAAACTAATAGGCTGGTCAGCAGCCATGATAAATTGAGTCTTAGTACATTCATAACACACAAAAATGCTATGTGCTTGTGAAGGGTGACAAGTCAGTGTTTTCAAAAGTAAGTGAAAACTGTTGAAATGAGTTTCGAAATGTTTCCTTTTCAGTGACCAAAATGTTGTTTTTGTGTGGGCAAAATGCAGAGAAAAAAACTATTTTCAATTCAATTAAATTTTATTTGTATAGCGATTTTAACAATGGACATTGTCACAAAGCAGCTTTACAGAAATAAATGGATTCACAAAATAATATATTGTAAATATGTGAATATATCCCTAATGAGCAAGCCAGTGGTGACAATGGCAAGGAAAAACTCCCTGAGATGATATGAAGAAGAAACCTTGAGAGGAACCAGACTCAAAAGGGAACCCATCCTCATCTAGGTGCAACAGATAGTACAATTATAAATAAATCCCTTCTATTATTGTGTACTATTTGGACAAATAGTGCAATTGTGCAACCAATAAATTCATCACAGTTTTTGCATGAAGTCTGGTTGGTCCAAAACTATCCACTGTCCACTGATGGAGTCCTGAGTACGAAGGTGCTTGTGGCAATCGCAGCCCCAAAGCCACTACAGCAATCGCAGTCCCAAGCCATTACAGTACAACTCCCCATATGTGATCCCCAAGCCA